>CAUYQG010188360.1:0-14242 GCA_963574415.1 Tarsius wallacei
GCGCCTGTAGTTCCAGCTACTTGGAAGGCTGAGGCGGAAGGATCGCCAGAGCCCAGCAGGTCGAGGCTGTGGTGGCCGGGAGCGGCCACTGCACTCCAGTCTGGGCGACAGAGTGAGACTCCAACTCAAAAAAAAAAAAAAGAAATTTCAGTACATACAATTAAGTCTAAATACATCCTTAAGAGAGTAAAGGGGCAAGCCACAGAATGGAAAAAGACATTTGCATCATATAAAACTAACCAAAGGCCAAAGTAAATAATAGTTAATAAAGGAGTAAAAAACAAGCTAAAGATATGCCATATTTTATATAAAAAATTAATAAAACTACAGTGATTAAAACTGCTGACCTGTAGGCTAACCAATAGAACAAAATAAAGAGTCTAGAATTAGTGGGGAAAGAAAAAATGGTTCCCACTGTTTTCTCATATTAAAAAATGCAACTGGTACCTCATGCCAACCTGCCATAATCACATTCATATGGTAGATTAAAGACATAAGAGTAAAAAGCAGTTTTCAAACTTTCGAAGATCATATAAGACTATCTTTACATCTCATGGTCAAAAGATTTTCCTAAGAAAGATGTAAAAAGCACAGATCACAAAGAAAGAAAATGATAAATTCAACTATGTTAAAATCTTTCTATATTACAAAAGATAGCAAAAAATGTAAAACAGTCAGATATAGAATTAAGAAAAATATTTGCAACACATAAGACTAACAGTGAATAGACATCAAGCACATATAAATTATCCTTAAGAACCAAGAAGAAAAAAAAAATCAAGCTCATGGGATGTGGACAAAGGATGTGATCAGATAAATCATAAAAAAATAATTTTAGAGGATCACTAAACATTTGAAAAGATTTTCCATCTCAGTACTCAGAAAAATGTAGGAAAAAATTGTACCATTTATTCTCTGCTAGATGGTAAAATATGAAAAAGGTATGATAACATGTGCTGATGGAGTTGTGAAGTACTAGGAAGTATCACACTGTCCTGGTGATGACATCACATTTTCCGAGATATTTGGCAATGTGAAATAAAGTTAAAACAGAGCTTACATGTCACCCAAATCCATCTTTCAGTGTGTATCACATAGAAATTCTCGCATATATTAAGGATTACAAATGAATAAGATTTTATATATATATAGATTATACATAGTGAAAAACTGAAAACAAACTAAATATCCATTAACAGGAGAACCCTGAAAATGTTTGAACTAGAGCAACATGTTTGGCATTAACAAATCTTATAAAGGTAATGCTGGAGGAAAAAAGCAAGAGATAGAATGTACATTCAGTATAATAGCATTTAAATACATCTGAAACATTCTGTAAGATATTATACCATATTTTTCTTGGATACATACATATGTAAAGTTGCCATAAAATCATGTATAGAAATTACAAACACCAAATTAAGGACACCAAAATATTCCTCTGTGGAGGAATATTGGGAAACAGAATGAGGAGAGGGCACCTAAGATGGTGTACATGAGTCTGAATGTTTATTTCACGGAACAAAGATATTCAAAGTATATAAATACAAATGCTAAAAGCTACTGAAATTGATTATTGAGTATATCATATAGGTCATGTGGCTTTCTTTATTCTTGAAATAAATTTTGTGATATAAAATATACAAACAAAAATAATGATTGAGGGTGGGAAAAAGAGAAAGGAATCTCTGATTTCTATAATAGATAAGGGAAATATGTCTATAAACACTGTGGGGGAAAAAAAGAATCTAACAATGGTCCAAGCTGTTATTTAAGTAAAGGAGCAATGTGAAGATGTTTTCAAATGTGTCAGAACTTGAGCAAATAGCTCTTGTTAGTCTTTTGGGAAGTGGGTTGGGTAGAAACAAAACTATTAAATGATGAAATTTGGCCAAATTGGTGGGGGGGAAGTGTACCATGTACCCAAACAAAACACTCAAAACTGGAGAAGTTCCAGAAAAATGGCTGGCGGTGAGCAATAAATTAATTTAAATAAAGAAATAAGATGATTCATATCTGAACAGTATGATTACAAAATGCAGGTGTCATAACTCTTGGTACATATTCTTGGGAGATGGGGTAGGGAGTCTTGCCAGGCAGGACTAAGGACAACTGCCCCTCTCTTACTATGAATGCAATCACAACTGATTAGAATTGCAGTGGAATTTTAAGAAGTCTAACACTTCCACAACTTTCTTAAACTTGGAAACTCATATGATTTTAACTATGGATAATTTAGGCATTTCTATCTCTTGTGGTGAAGAAATAGCTGAAGTTAAGCAATCCCCTTAATTCTTATT
The DNA here is from genome assembly GCA_963574415.1 of Tarsius wallacei. Taxonomy (NCBI): domain Eukaryota; kingdom Metazoa; phylum Chordata; class Mammalia; order Primates; family Tarsiidae; genus Tarsius; species Tarsius wallacei. The sequence continues at coordinate 2,301 of CAUYQG010188360.1, forward strand.
GGCGCTTTTCCTGTTAAAATCATTATACAACGTTTTTATTAAAATAACCTAGATTCTCTTGTTTTAATACAATTTTTTCTTCTGTCCATCCATTTTTCATTCATCCATCCATCTATTCATCCAGCATCCATCTATATATGTACATCAAGATATGTCTAGATGAATGTCATCTAATTTTATTATTTATGAGTTGTATGATTTTGAATATTATTTTAAAAGTTCTTGTTTTGGTTGAATTTTTCTTTCTTCTTTATGTTTTGCCATATTGTTTGAAAATTTCAAGATGCTCATGTGTAATTTTTTAAAAACTATAGGATTTAGAGTATATCATACTCAGTGATCTATCACAGAAACAAACAGAGTACCACATGTTCTTCTCACTCATAAGCAGACCCTGAAAATTTACCATAATACTATAAGAAAAGGATTGGCAGTAGTGGGATACTGCCGGGATTGAGAGGGGAGGGGGACACAACATCAATAAGAGTACTTGATCCCAAACCAGGCAAAGTGGGAACCAAAGGGAGGCCCAAACTTTACCTGAACGATGACCACTTGTATACCTAATCCTGAATTGTAGCCCACATCTTTAAAATAAAATTAAAAATAAATAAGTAAATAAAATTAAATTAAAAAACTATAAGACATTTCAAAAAATCAAAATGGGGGGCAGATCTAGGAGGTTTTGTATACACACACTGACAATTAAGTTCATGAACTTGCCTCCATGCACTTACACTGTCAACACTGTACAAACAACTCGGTAAGGTTTCATAACCTTGGTATATCAGTGTTTCACAGCTGTGCTTGTGTTGACATGTGGCAGTGTCTTGCTGAGTGGCATTCATCATTATTGTTGCACATTTTTGTGTGCTATTGTGAGAATGTCAGAGCTTGAATTAAAGTAACGAACAAACATTACATTTCTTGCAAAACTTGGCAAGAGTGGAAGTAAAATCAGGGACATATTAGTCCAAGTTTATGGGGATAATGCCATGAAGAAAATGGCAGTGTACAAATGGATTAAACGTTTCTGAGGTGAGAGAAAGTATCACTGGTGAGGAGAGGTCAGGATGGCCAGTAATGAGCAGAGCTGATGAAAACATTGCAAAGTTTATCAAATTGTGCATCAAAATTGTTGGATGACTGTGAGAAGCACAGCAGGTCAAATAAACGTCTATAGAGAAAGTTAGGAAAATCTTAACTGAAAATCTTGGCATGAGAAATGTGCATACAAAAATGGTCCCAAAGGAGCTCTTGCATCACGACAATGCACCAGCTCACACAATACTGTCTGTGAGGGAGCTTTTAGCTAGTAAACAACTGTATTGGAACCCCTACCTTGCTCACCTGATCGACTTTTTTCTTTACCTGAAGATAAAGGAAATATTGAAAGGAAGACACTTTGATGACATTCAGGACACCAAGGGTATTATGACAATAGCTCTGATGGTCATTTCAGAAAGAGTTCCAAAATTGCTTTGACAGGTGGACTAGGTGCTAGTGTTGGTGCATAGCTTCCCAAGGGGAGTACTCTAAAGGTGACCATAGTGATATTCAGCAATGAAGAATGTAGCACTTTTTCTAAATAAGTTCGCAAACTTAATTGTCAGATATTGTAGCAACAGATCTCAATGACTGCTTGATTATGAGAAGCAAAGAGAAGTCAAAATCATGCTGAGATGTAGATGCTGAGCCACAAAGAGAATGGCAGAATCAGAAATAGAATAGGACACCCAGCAGAGAACAGGAGAATCTTCAACCCCGGATACGTGCATTTCAGGTGTTATTGTCAGTATATGGTGCAGACTTAGAGCTTGAAGGATAGCACCAGTTAGAACGACATATTTAGAATTCAATGCTCTTGAAATGTCAGCTGAAGTCATGGAAAAAGATGAGATTCCAGGAGTGGTGTGTGCTTGGGGAGCGCCCGTGGGTCCTGACACAAGCTGACACTATCATCACATTCAGACAGCCTCTTGGAAAGAGATATTCTGTTGAAAGGGTCATCTTTAGCCACCAAACACAAAACCAGGGCAGAAAATGGTTGAAGCTACGATGTAGCCACATAAGTGCCCCAAACTTATCTTGACACTCCCCAGTGCAGGTTACAATAAAAACATCTACCCTGGGCCCCTGCCATTCTCAAATTTCAGGCTCAACTTAGGTCACTGTGACACCAGTTCGCTTTCCACTTCAGCATTGACTTATGGCATTTGGAAAGGGAGACCAACACAATAGTTGATTTATCACCCTGCCCGGGGCTCCAAGGAATTTTCAGCGGAAACCAGATTCCAGCGTCTATATGTGCCACTGATTATTTTATCAAATACATTTTTGTCCAATTTTTTAAAATGAATACACTTATCAAGTCCTTATGTTATTTGAAAATGCTTAACTACAAGCCAATATACTGAGTTAAGAACTATTAAGTAAATACATCATCTATTAGTAGGCTGGAAGGCCAGATCAAAGATCATACACACACCTGCTGTCATCCATCATGCCTAATGTCAGTTAACCTTCATTCCTGGGCCGGAGCTAATCGAGCCAGCCTCTCCCACCAGGTGAGCGGTTACCACCTGTTACTTTGGCTGGGTGAGAGGCCTGGCCATGGATTTTTATTTACAAGAAATATTTGACTTTGGCAGACTGTTAAAAGAAGTAATATTTCAAAATAATGCAACAGAGCAATATTTATGAAACTATTTGCACAGTGTTACTGAGAAGCTAGCTCTCCTCTCCCTTTATAAATCACTCTCCAGCCAGGTCAGAAGAGCAAATGTGCCAACTATTCAGATCCTAGGAGATCTGCAGTACAGATCTTTATATTAAAATAATAAGAATCATCAGCAGAAGTTATCGGTGGGGAAAAATGCTAGCAGCACAAAAATTACACACAGAAATGCAAGGACGAACTGGCAGATTGAAAGCCTTGACCTGGGGGGCAAGGCAGAGAACAGATAATAGAGCAAACAAACTCACAACGAACCAATGTGACCAGCCCCATCTCCCCCTTCCTTGACCCTCCCCAGTTGGCGTGTACCCACTATGGGTGGCCGATCCCACATTATTGTGACTTGACAACATGACTTGGTCGGGAATGGATGTTTTTAAGTTTCCTGAATGCTTCCCGCTAGCTCTGTCCATTTGTAGATACCATTCTGGGGTTGGGGTGTGACAAGGATTGAAACTGACATCCACCAAACTCTGCATGTCCTGGAGCCAGCCTCGATGGTTCTGCCACTGTCATGTCAAGCTTCATCCCTCGTGGCCACTCCGTGGTTGCACCCATGACACCTGTCAGAAACTTTCAAGTGCCTGCTCGTTTCTTCATCAGGATCGCCTATGCAGCCTGGGCAAAGAAGAGATGACATTTGGGATGAGGGAGTGATGGGAAGTGCCTCCCTCTTTATACCTCCTCCAACTGTCAGTTTGGGTTTCCTCTCAACATATCAAGATTTAGACCCAGTCGCCGTGTCATTTAGAAATGCATTCAGTGGTAACCAGGTTTGAAAACAATGTGGGAGAGAGAGAACTTGAGCACGTCTCCTTAGAGAATGATGCATCAAGAGGAAATTAAACAAACAAAAGAGGCATGGCATGAGGCTATCTCTGCCCTTTGGAAATGCGCTGCTTTGGGAGATGGGTGGATGCACTCAAGCCATCTATACACATGAATTCCTTTGAATTTGTTTGCTCTTTCCATCAAAGTGGAATAATTTGGCTTACACGTTACCCAAAACAGCAGAGGGTTTTTTGGTGGGAAATTTTAGTCATTGTTTTAGTCGTCTATTGTTTTCCTTTTTCTTCTTTTTAATAATGCTTTCATTTAATAAAGTATTAGGGGCAAACATACAGGTCTTAATTAAAGCTAACTCTTCACAGTGTTGCAAACCCAATTCACTCTTCCATTGACACAATCTGGACAAATATATAGATGAGGAAGTGCTGCTTCTGGTCCCTCCATTTTTTCCCCAGTAGTTTTAACAGATAGTACCATAGTTTCCTCGTTAGCCTTTCATTAAGACAAATAAGTGTTTCAACTTTCCTTTAGTTCATCTGAGCTATTATACTATTCCAAAAAGATTTCTCAGAGTTAAATAGTGTCGCTCAGCTGTTTCATCTCCCATCAGGTTCCAGGGGCCTTAAGCTCTGGCTCTTGCCACCAAAATGCCGCCCAACCCTTCTGTGTAGCTTTTTAATTGACTCCATATATTTTTGCCCCCACAGTTATGTGGTGGCTCATTCCTGTAATCCCAGGACTTTTGGAGACTGAGGAGAGAGGGTTGCTTGAGCTCAGGAGTTCGAGACAAATCTAGGCAACATAGTGAAACCATGTCTCTAAAACAATAAAACAAAATAAAATAAAATAAATTAGCTAGGTGTGGTGATTCCCCCCTTTAGTCCCAGCTACTGGGGAGGCTGAGGCAGAAGGATCACCTGAGCCCAAAAGAGCCAGGCTACAGTGAGACATGGTCATGTCACTGCACTTCAGCCTGGGCAACAGAGTGAGACTCCCCCCAAGTCAAATAAGAAGAAGAAGAAGAAGAAGAAAAGGTTTTTTTCTCCATTTTTCTCAGGTTACATTCCTTTTCAAGAAGCTACACCAAAACAGGATATTCACCTGGGGCTGATTTGCCTAGCTTCTCCTGGAACAGCATCTTGTTACCCACACCAGAATCTTGGTGGTGGCCCAGCTGTCCTGAGGTATGGGCAGCCAGACACAGTAGAAAATGCACTGACCTTGGTGTCTCAGGTGAAGACTGAGTCCAGTTCTGTCCTTAACTCTCTTCTCAACCTTGGGCAAATGACTTCACCATTTTCTGCCTCTGACCCTGGATATGAAAGGGGAAGATAGAACTATAATTGGCCACACTCATGACATTGCTTTGAAGTCCAAATGAGATGATAATTAAAAAATTACTTTGAAAAGAATAAAAATGGGAATGGTTTAGATAAATAGTGCAAATGTACCTTCTAAATACTGTGAATGGATTCTGTGACTTGAATTTTCCCCAACAACCCATATAGGAAGAATATTGAGGCAGAAGCTACATTTGCTGGGAGGGGTGTCAACTAACTTCTGGAAAGTGCAGGAGGAGAGACACATAGATACAATAGTAAAGGCTGTAAGAGATATCTGGTACCCTTTCATTGTTCTAGGTTGGAATAGGAGATTGCAAACGCTTCCAAGGACCTTGCACATATGTATCTCTAATACCCTCCCCCTCAAGTAGCAGGACTAAAGGACATGTCAACAGCAATGTCCACCTTCTCTGGCCAGTTTGCCCCTCTCGCTCACACCCCAAGGAAGCACAGCTTTGAGGACTGGGACTTGGCGGAGAGAAAAACAAACCCATGGAGCAGGCGCCTCCCTCCACAGCCAGGTGTCTGACATCAGATCACACCAGCCCTTCCAGAGTGTGAGATTTCAAAGAGAGGGAATAACGTGCTGGGGAAAGACACAAGCCAGTCCTAGACTGAGGTCTGTGTTGTCAGTCCCTCTGATAAAAACCCACAAAGCCATGGAGAAAGGGTCATGGCTACAGAGCTTGTGTGTGGATAAGGATATGGGGTCCCCTTAGATCAGGTACGCGCACAAATTAGATTTCTCCTGAAGCTGATGAGGGTAACAGGATTCAGTGCCTATTTGTGTATGCAAAAGTGGAGGGAGCGTTCTCTCCCTTGTTTAGTATTCCTTGTTGGCTCAAAAAATGAAAATAGTCACTATTCAGAGTAGTGCTTCTACCCATCCCAAGGGCAGAGGGCATCTGGTGTGGGACATTAGGACTTAGCAGATCTGGCTCTCTATGCTCTCTTTCTATGCTGCCTATCCACCTACTTGCCTGATTGCCTGCCTGTGGGGCATTTATTTTCCATTTTGTTCTGGTTGCCAAGAAGAAGGGTAAGCTCCCAGGAGCAGAGCACCTCCACTGTGCAAATGGCAAGCAATCTGCACAGGTTCCACTAAGGCCATGCCACATACTTACTTACCAACAATAAAGCTGAGCTTTGTTTCAGTGTATGCTCCTATATCTATTTTTAATTGTTTTTTGACTCCTGGAGGGAAGAGTTATTCAGAATCTTAACAGGGGATTCTTGCTGATAAATCCTTAAGTTAGAGAATATTGACACAAAAAATGGAACTGTGGGAAGTGATTAAAAGTGAATCACAGGTAAGCTCTCATAGGCAATGCATGAGCTTTCAACTATGCATTGACCCCTGAGTGTTTGTCCCCATGATCCTAGTAGAGACTGTACCCTGTTAGAAGTGACGTGTTAGTGTTAGGAGCTTATGCCAACTAAAAGCATAATGTAGTAAACATAATTGTGAACCTGGTTCCAAAAGGCAGACTTCACAAATATGCAATGAGAGAATGTAAATATAAATAAAGGGATATATACTATATGTAAAGAAAATGTGCCGGGCACGGTGGCTCATGCCTGTTGTCCCACCTCTTTGGGAGGTGGAGGCGAGAGAATTGTCTAACTCCATGGGTTTGAGACCAGGCTGGGCAACATGGCCAGACTTGATCTCTACAATAAATCAGCAAATTAACCGGGTGTGGTGGTGCATGCCTGTAATTCCAGCTACTTGGAAGGCTGAGATAGAAGGATCGCCTGAGCCCAGCAGATCAAAGCTGCGGTGGCCATGAGCAATGTGCCACTGTACTCCAGCCTGGGCCACAGAGTGAGACTCCGACTCAAAAACAAACAATAACAACAACAACAACAACAAAAAAACAAGAAAGTGACCAGTGTGCACCCGTAGTCTCAGCTATTTGGGAGGCTGAAGAGGAAGGATTGAGTGAGCCCAGGAGGTGGAGGCTGCAGTGAGTTGTGATCCTATTGTGATCTTGCCACTGTGCTCAAGCCACAATAGAGAAAAACTCTGTCTCAAAAAGGAAAGAAAAAAAGAAAGAAAATTTGGATTTGAGATTTATAATCTCTAGGATTATAAATGTGAATGTCAATGAGAACTCTAGACATGAGTGATTAGAGTCTTGCCTTCCTTCTGCTTTCATGGAACCACTCCTAGAGTTTTGAGACAAAAACTCTCATGTTTTGTCTCATTTCTTGTCATGCTGAACATGACATTTTGAGTAGGACACGGGAAGCACTAGAGCAGGCCTAAAGAGATAAAGCAGGATGGTGAAGGGCTGAACCTGGGATCCAACACATGAGGCTGTATCTCCTGGAGAAAGGAGACACAGGAGGAAAAGGCATGATGGCCATCTCTAAATATCCAACCTAGCTTATTCTGTGCAGCTGGAAGATAACTATGGTGAAAATAAGACAGTGTTTTCTAAACAATTAGATTTAATTGAAGTACACTACCTCCCTCCCTGCTATGTAGTAAGTTCTTAGTTGTAAGAGTGTAGTATAGACAGAATTCATATATTAGGTGAGAGTGGAATGGGGTAAAATGTCAGATAGGTATCCAAGTCTGATATTTTGTAATTCTGGAAATTATTCATAAGAGCCTTATCTAGCACAACCCTGAATTATTTTAACACTCAGTATGAAATTTCTTCTTTTTTTATTTACTAATTCATTCATGAGGTCTAAATTAGTGCCTTTCCCTTGAGCACTTGATAAATATTTCCTGAATAAGTGAAGACTCTCAGACATTTTTAATGATGATGAAGATGATGATACATCCAATAATATTTGGCTAGTGGATTGATAAACAAAGAAGGATGATAAGTATTAGCAAAGGGGTTTGTTTGTTTTTTTGATACTGTTTACCGACAGAAGTAATCCTTCCTGATTTGGTAATGTTTGTTTTCAGCAATTCTTTACATAAGAACTGTACACAATAGACTGAACATCGTTGAGGTATCTCTTAGTTTGAAAAAGAGCAATATTTGTTACATTTTATAAAAAATGCTCATTATCATTATCTCTTTGCAACACTCAAAACAACTCTATGAAGTTGACATTGTTTTAATGAGAAAACCAAGGCCCAGAGATAGGAAAAGACACTTTCAAGGACACAAAGCCAGCAAATAGCAGAGTCTGAACCAAAAACAAGGTCCGTGAATTCTATGTCATACAACCTTTCCATCATATGTCAAATGCCCTACGTGAAGAAGAAAGAAAGCTTGTGGGCGTCCATGTAGTCAAGTTGGTCAGACTCACCTATGGCTCATTTACCCATGTGTCCTTCTTCCTAGAGTTCTGCTTTCAGTAAAGCTGCCCGCTTTCAGAGACGGCCCTGGTTTGCCTCGATGCTGAGCTGACGGTGATGCTATGTGAACATGACCACAACATAACTTGTCTTTATAAATATCCGTTCCTTGCAGGCTTGTGAAACTATTCACTTGAAGTCTGAGTCTGTTTGGCAGGAAAGCAGGGACAGGGCAGCTGTAGTATGGCACAGTTACCCTAGGCTAGTCCATCGCAAGCCACCTCACTTAAAGGAGGGCTGGAAGCTGGTGCAGTGGTTTAATACCAGGACTGCTGGCAGCTCCCACCTTGTGACCTGGGATTGCAAGGTGATCTGTGAAAAGAGGCCCCGGAATATCATCAGACATGCTCCGAGGGTGTGCGTGCTACTGTATAAGTGCTTTGGAGGAGGAACATCTATGAAATGTGTTCACTATTCTCCTCTCGCAGCACATCTTCTTTCACTGTTCTCTTTTTCTCCCTCCTTGAGGAAACAGCAAAAAAGGAACAGGTTCTCATAATTATCAGATTGATAGGTGAATTAATAAGTTTCTTCACATTAATCCACTTAAAAGCTGCATAATATCTAGCCTAGCATTGGTAGTAAACCATAGGTGGCAGTAAAGGCAAATTTTCAGGTGCCTAAAAGAGATGACGCCATAGCATAGAACATCAAGGACTGTCTTGGAAACAAATCTCAGAGGAGGAGGAGGAGGAGGAGAAGGACGAGGAGGAGAAGGAGGAGGAGGAGGAGGTAGAGGAGAAAGAGGAGGAAGAATAAGAGCAACATAATGAGATTCAGCAGGTCAAATATACAGGAAAATTACATTCCATGAATAACAGGTAATAAACCAAGTTGGAAGAAACTTTTTTATTGAAAGGCAAATTTGGGGGAAAAATTCTAAAAATGAAAAGCGTAGCTAAAATTTTCCAAATTCAATGAAAACTATAAAACCACAGTTTTGAGACACTCAACAAACTCCAAACAGAATAAACCAGAAGAAACCACATCACAGCACATAATAATCAAATTTCTCAAAACCAGTGATAAAGAGAAAATTGTAAATGCTGCCAGAAAAAAAAAAAAAAAGCCACATTCTATAAAGACGCATGAGATTAGAATGACCACAGATCAGGAATGATGTTAAGACAGAGCACAGTGAAATGACATATTTAATGTGCTTAAAGGAAAAAGTGTCAACCTAAAACTCTATATCTAGTGAAAATATCCTTCAAAATGAAGGTGAAATAAGGCCATTTTTAAACAAGCAAAAGCTGAGAGAATTTATTGCAAGCAAAAAACCACATTAAAAGAAATGGTAAAGGCACTTTGGGGGCTAAAGAATAATGTTTCCAAATGGAAACTCAGTTTTACACAGAGAAATGAAGAACACTAGAAGTGGTAAATATGGGAATTAGAAAAATATGTGTGTGTGCAAACCTTTTCCTTATTAAAAAAATTTTTTTATCAGACAACTGACTGTTTAAATAAAAATAATAAAATGTATTACTCAATTATTAAGCATGTAGAAATAAAATATATGATATTAGCACAAAGGATAGTAGGGAGAAATGGAAGTAACCTTTTGTACGACATGGCAATGCATGGAAAGTTAATATTAATTAAAGATATACTGTGTTTTTTTAAGATTTAAGAAATAAAAATTAAGAGTGGGGAATAGATGAAATCAGATAGTTAAAATATTGATCATTGTTGAAGGTGGTGATGGGACTATGGAAATCATTACCATTGCTATTGTTAGGGAAGCTGGATGAAAGTATACAGAAACTGCACTATTTTTGTCAATTTTTTGTAAACTTGAAATTATTTAGAACATTTTCAAAAAAGATAAATTTCCACAGAGTCTTTGAAAGACTCTGCTGAGAAACTAAAAAGGCAAGTCACTTATTGGGAGAAAATATTTCCAATATGTACATCTGATAAAGACTCTTATTAAGAATATATAAGGGCCGGGCTCGGTGGCTCAGCCTGTAATCCCGCGCCTTTGGGAGGCTGAGGTGAGTGGATTGCCTGAGCCCGCGGGTTCGAGACCTGCCTGGGCAAGCAAGACCTCATCTCTACAATAAATCAAAAAAAAAATTAGCTGGGTGTGGTAGCGTGCGCCTGTAGTTCCAGCTACTTGGAAGGCTGAGGTGGAAGGATCGCCGGAGCCCAGCAGGTCGAGATTGCGGTGGCCGGGAGCGGCCACTGCACTCCAGTTTGGGAGACAGAGTGACACTCCAACTCAAAAAAAAAAAAAAAAAAGAATATATAAGGAATTCTTACAACTCAGAAGAAGACATACATACCACAAAAAATGGAAGGTTATTGTAGCCTTGTAGTAAAATCTGAAAGTGTGACACCTCCCATTGTTCTGGCTATTTGTGCTGTTTTTTGTTCTCATATGAATTTCTGTATTGTCATTTCTAGGTATAAGAAAAATGATGTTGGTAATTTGATGAGTTGAACCTGTAGATTGTTCCATAGCCTGATATTGGTACAAGAATGGGCACATAGATCAATGGAACAGGACAGAGATTCTGGAAGCAAAAACTCGGTCTCTCAACCAACGCATTTTTGACAAAGTCACCAATAAAAACCACTGGGAAAAGGAGACCATATTTTGCAAATGCTTCTGGAAAAACTGGCTGACCACATACAGAAGAATGAAACTGGACCCCTACTTATCACCATATACAAAAATCAACTCTAAATGGATCAAAGACCTAAATGTAAAACCTCAGACCATAAGAACCCTAGAAGAAAACATAGCAAGCAATGTTATGCATATCGGAGTAGGCAACAAATTCTTGACCAAACCCCCCAAAGCGAATGCCATAAAAGCTAAGATAGACAAGGGGGAACTCATCAAGCCAAAAAGCTTCTGCACAGCAAAAGAAACTATCAAGAGAGTAGGGAAACCACAAAATGGGGAAAAAAATTTGCTAATTGTGTATCAGACAAAGGCCTAACATCCAGATCTACAAGGAACATAAATGAGCTAAAGGAAAAAAAAAAAAACAACTATTAAAAAGTGGGCAAAGGATATGACTAGACACTTTTCTCTTTTTTTTGGCATGATATTGAAGTTTATTTTTCTGTAACTTGATGAATCATTATTGTTCATCTAGATGTCTTTGAAATTGTAAAAAATGTACCTTCTAGTTACTTATTAATCTTTAATACAATTATGAATACAGATGGACCTTTTGCTTAGAGTGGTTTTAACTTCTAAATAAGAAAAAAAAGAGAGTACCCAAGTTTTACCTGTACGGTGACCACTTATGTACCTAACCCTGAATTGTACCACACATCTTTAAAATAAAAATAATAATTAAAAAAAGAAGAGTCAAAAGGATAATACAATGTGTTTTGATGTAAAACATTTTTTAACGGCCGGGCGAGGTGGCTCATGCCTGTAATCCTAACACTTTGGGAAGCCAAGGAGAGAGAATCGATTGAACCCAGGTTGAAGAGTAGCCTGAGCAACATAACAAGACCTCATCTCTACCAAAACACACACACACACACACACACACACACACTAGCCAGGCATGGTGGTGCACATCTGTAGTCCTAGTTATATGGGAGGTGGAGGCAGAAAGATTACTTGAGCCCAGGAGGTTGAGGTTGTGGTGAGTCAGCATTGCGCCACTGTACTTCAACCTGGGAGATAGAGTGAGATTCTGCCTAAAAAAACAAACAAATATTTAATGGAGAATTAAATGCATCATACTGGGTTGAATAAATGCCAAGTGTTAAATGATTT
>CAUYQG010188366.1:0-37619 GCA_963574415.1 Tarsius wallacei
GAAGGATCGCCGGAGCCCAGCAGGTCGAGGCTGCGATGGCCGGGAGCGGCCACTGCACTCCAGTCTGGGCGACAGAGTGAGACTCCAACTCAAAAAATAAATAAATAAAATAAAATAAAATAAAACAAAATAAAATGAGATAAAGAATAGTGATGCTGTAACACTACTTTCTTCTTTATACTTTAAGGTGATGGTTTACAATTGGGCATTGATTTTTGCCTCTTGAGAGACATAAAAGATGGTCTAAATGTATTTTTTGTTTGTAAACCTTTTTTTTTTAACTCCTGCTCCCCACGCCAAAAAAAACAAAAAAACCCTGCATGAAGCAAAAATTTTAATCTCTGTTGATGGGCAAACAAGGTATAAAGATGTAATTTGTATGACAACACCACAAATAATGGGGGTGAGGATGGCACTATATAGGAGCAAAGATTTTGTGAACTATTTAAAATAAGTTAGTTAAGATGTTTATCATATTCCACAGAACCGCTAAGCAATACAGTTAAAGAAATGACAAAAGAAATAAAATGGCACACTAGAAAATAACTGAAGTTTAAAAGAAAAAAAAGGCCGTAATAAAGGAATAAAAAACCAAGCCGGGAGTGGTGGCTCATACCAGTAATCCCAGCACTTTGGGAAGCCGAGGCAGGACGACTGCTTGAGCCCAGGAGTTCGAGACCAGCCTAGGTAGGAAAGTGAAACCCAGTCTCTACAAAAAATTAAATAAATAAAAATTTAGCTTAGGCACAATGGCTCATGCCTGTAATCCCAGCCCTTTGGAAGGCCAAGGCAGGAGGATTGATTGCTTGAGCCTAGGAGTTTGAGACCAGTCTAGGCAACATTGTGAGACCTCGTCTCTACAAAAAATAAATAAATTAGCTGGGTGTAATGGTGGGTGCCTGTAGTTCCAGTTACTTGGGAGACAGAGGCAGAGGGATTGTGTGAGCACAGGAGGTAGAAGCTGTGGTAAGCCGTGATCATGCAACTGCACTCCAGCCTGGGTAACAAGATGCTACACTTAAATCCTATCATCAATAATGGTGTTTTATGTAAATAGATGAAACACTCCAATTAAGGTAGAGCTTGGCAGAATAGTTTGTTTTATTTTAAAAAACAGGATCCACCTATATGCTGTCTAAAAGAGACAAACTTTAAATTGCATGGTACACAAAAAGGATGGAAAGGATATTTCATGCAAACAGTAACCCAAAGAGAGCTGGAGTGGCTAGTGTAATACCAGACAAAGTAAACTTAGGACAAACATTTTTGCTAGAAAAAAACCACAACATTTTAGTAGAAACGACTTATAGTAATAAAAGGGTCAGTCTATTAAGAAGATGCAACAATTATAAACATATCTGGACCTAACCACAGAGCCCCAAAATACATGAAGTCAAAACTGACAGAATTGAGAGATAGCTAATTCAACAACAGTAGTTGGAGATGTCAACACCATAGCTTTGATAATGGATGGAACAACTACGCTGAAGATTCACAAAGAAATTCAAGACTTGATTTAAACCATTTATACACTGTAAACCAACTAGACTTTACAGACATCTATAGAACATCCCACCTAACGATAATAGAATATATATTATTCTCAAGTGCACATGAAAAATTATTCAGGATAGGCATACACTAGATCATAAATCTCTATAAATGTACAAAGAACTGAAGTCATACAAAATATTTCCCCAATCAACAATAAAATGAAATTAGAAATCAGTAATAGAAGAAAATTTGAGAACTCAGAAATAATGTAGAAATTAAACGCCACACTCCTAAATATTCATGGAGAAAGGCAAAATCATGAGCGAAATTAGAAGATATTTTGAGATGAATGGAAACAGAAACACAATATAGCAAAGTTTATAGGATGTAGTAAAAGCAGTGCTCACAGGGAAGTTTATGTCTACAAATGCCTACACTAAAAAACAAAATGGTCAGAGTTAAAACATGGCTAGCTCTGAAGATGAGGCCAAAAATGTGGGTGGCCTCTAATAGCTGGAAAAGGCAAGAAAAGATACTCCCCTAGAACTTTCAGAAATGAAAAAAACCCTGCCTACACTTTGATTTTACCATGGGATTGGTGTGAGACTTCTGATCTCCAGAACTGAAACATAATACATTTGTGTTATTTTAAGTCTCACTTTGAGGTAATGTGTTACTGAAGCAATAGAAAAAGGATGCATTAAGAAACTTGCTTAACCTTCTCCCCCCCCCCCCCTTCAATCAGGCTTCTATACAATGATTCTTAAACATCAAAAACACAAACAAAAGTAAACTTTTTTTTTTTGAGTTGGAGTCTCACTCTGTTGCCCAGACTGGAGTGCAGTGGCCGCTCCCGGCCACTGCAGCCTCGACCTGCTGCGCTCCGGGGATCCTTATGCCTCACCCTTCCGAGTAGCTGGAATTACAGGCACGTGCTACCACGCCCAGCTGATTTTTTTGTTTATCGTAGAGATGAGGTCTCGCCAAGTTACCCAGGCGGGTCTCGAACCTGCGGACTGAAGCCATCCACTCACCTCAGCCTCCCAAAGCGCGGGACTACAGGCTGAGCCACCAAGCCCGGCTAAAAGTAAACTTCTTAATCTTTCATTCACAACTGAAGACCAATGAGAGCTATAGGCAGAGTTTATAGAACTATGCATGGCAGTTTCTGAAGCAGCCCACCAATTTATTAACAAACAAAACGCTAGGCCTTTGTTTTTGTTACAGAATAATTATATGTGTATAAATCCTATTGATCACTGTCTATATCGTTTTCTATTTCATATTAACACACCCTGATGCTTCCATTTAGCTAATGCCAATATTTTAAATTCTTCTTGTATTTTAAGAGCTAAGTATACAATCATAGGGCTGGATGTAAATTTGTCCAAACCCTCTTCAGAGCTAGTTTCCCAATGTTTCAGGCTTTAGAGATTATTGTTGAATTCACATGTCTCTAGATGTTTTGAATAAATGAAATCCGCCAACCGTCCTCCACAACATGCACAATCTTTCCCAGCCAACTCGATGGCTTCTATTCTTCCTCAGGGTCTCTCTTTAGGGGACTTCTGTTACCCTTCCATTTCTATCCCTATTGTTGGCATCTCCTATGAGAACCTGCTGGGATTTACCACTGGGGATGTATGCATTAATATGGAGACAATACCAAAATTTCATTTTTAAAAAATGTAGAGCAATGCAAATTATGAAATCTAGGAAATGTGTTAAGAATGAAAACAGTGATAAGTAGTTCAAAGTGCTTCTCTTCTAAAAACATATAGGTGGTCACATCACAGCCATATTCCTTTACCTGCTATAGCATTTTTTTGTTGTTGTTCAATTATGTATGTTTTTATGTTAGTAGGGATGGAAGAATGTCAGAAAACTCAATTGTAAAAAGGCAACAAGAGTTAAGATTGGAGAAACTTCTGTGGTAATTCTGCTGGTTCAGATACTAATTGAACAGCCCTGGACCATTCACTGCCCACCTTCTGGAAAGGTTTGCCCAGACAATCTGTAAAACATTGTTCCATATGGTTTGATCCCCTCACAGAATCAAAAATGTTAAATTCCTGTGAGTAATAGTCTGCAAGGGCTGCCATAATAAGATACCAGACTGGCTGGCTTAAACAATAAAATATTTTCTTACAGTTCTAGAGGCTGGAAATCCAAGATCAGAGTGTTGTTGGCAGGGCAGGTTTCTCCAGAGGCCTCTCTCCTTGGCTTGTAGATGACTGCTGTGTCCTCACATGGTCTTCCCTCAGTGTGTGTCTATGTCCTAATCTCCTCTTCGTATAAGGACACCAATCCTGTTTGATCAGGTTGTATCTTAATGACCTCATGTTACCATAGTCACCTTTTTAAAAGCCCTATCTCCAAATACAGTCATATGCTGAGGTACTAGGGGTTAGAATTTCAGTATATGAATTTTGTGAGGACACAATTCAGACTAAGACATAAGGTTACAGATCTTCATCTACTCAGTATTTCTTTTTAGAAAAGGCAAGAGCAGCCTGTTAAAATTATCCTTATATGTCTTGTTTGTGGAGAGAAAGGGATGAAGAAAATACTAAGACATAAGGGTCAAGATCCTTTTTTAAAGAATATATATTTGCATAGTATGTATAAATTGGTTCATACATATACCTAGGATTTCTGGGAAGAGCCAAAAAGCATATGGTATGGTTCCCTCCTATGCAGAGTATAGTTCTGGTACCCAAAAGCAGTGAAGTAGGACTTGTATTGACAAAAGGAGGCATAGCTTATAACCACAGGCATAGGCATAGCTCAATTTACCAAGCCTTCCATATGTGGGGGCTCTGACGGATGAGGAGTCAGAAATGTTCGCTCATGCTCTCAAAGAGCAACTGACCTTTATTCCACAGCTCCAATTACCAGGGAGGGACAGCTGGTAAGAGACTGTCTTTTTTCTTTGTACAGGTAGGGGCTTGGCAGACACATAATTAAGGTTGGCTCGATGTTCATTTTCTAACTATGTCGGTAATATGGCGTTATGAGGTTTTACTGTAAGTCAGTCAGACAAACTACATAAAAGATATCCAGAATTCAATCAGATATCCTCTTAATAGCTGTCCCTAGGACTTGTACTGACCTGGAAAGCATAATGAAAAAATGTAGAATTCTTGTCAAGTTCAAAAAGTATTGGATTTAAGTGGAAAGATATTTACATATGTTAAGAAATTAAAAAATCTAATCACCTGGATGGGAAGTGCAGGTACCTGGGAGGGTAACTGTTTTTCTTAATGATAGATATGTCTCAACTCCCAAAACATTTAGAGAGATGTTTAACAGAAGCAAGACAATGGCATACATTTCCTGTGTTACTTATTATTTTATTACTTGTCTTCTTTCATTGAATTTGGCCTATGAGGGCTATAATGCTATAAATAAACATTTAGATGTATATCTGATATACACTTGCAATTTAAGACAACATTATCAGAACTCTATTGGAACATTAAGAACTTTAGGCTCATCATTTTTATAAACTTCACTTATTAGGCTTAAGATGATCATTGGGTATTCAAAAGGGTTTCATTAGTTAATTCAGACAACTGAAGTACTCAACAAAGAAATAAAATATATTCGTTTTATAAGTGTGGCTTAACAAGCAAAAAAGGTGAAGTTTATAAAAAATTTGTAAATGGAGTAAAATACTGTTATGACCTCTGCACAGTGATTGTTAAAATTAACTAGACTTATAAACAGAATAAGTAGAAATTAAAAGATTAGGGAATAAGAAAGTTTTTGAATCTCTAATAGTTTACACATTTTTTAAAACTAAAGTGTACTGTGGTGAATTCAGAATACAAGAAGTCCCATCAGTAATACTAAACACCTGTAACACATCATTCCTATGTGTGTAAGCTAATCAGAAAGCAAGCCTGAAAAGGGGCTGGGATCCAATGTACTGGGAGAGTTGCTGTCCTGGAGCAGAATTACACTCCTGGCATTCCAAGTTGGTACTCAGATATAGTTGCTTATAATAAATAAGAGGTGCTCAGGGACATTCAGAACCATGACAGTTTTGTAGGTGCAGGAAGGGTCTTCTGATTATGGGTGTGGTATCTATTTTCAACAGTTTTATCTGGGAAAATGTGTTGTAAACATCCAAGTAATGAACACTGAAACTATTCTGAGCCCTTTGTTTACACTCTAGTGTGGATGCTAATGAATGATGATATGGATAAAATTCAGTCAGCCATCAGATGAAACAGAGGAGCCCAAGATGATAATTCCATAAGTAAGAATTCTTATTTATATGTGAGATTATAAATACCTAGCCCAAACCCCCACAATCTCTCTTTTCTGTTATTAGTTACTGTTAATAAAGTATATTGTACTTCAATGCAACTGGACTATGAACTGCTACAGGTGAAATTACAAGTTAAAACACAGTCCTCTCGGGGGAAAACAAGAAGAGAGTACCCTCAGCCTTTGGCAGTTTTAGCAACCACTGCTTTGGACATAATTAGAGAATGCAAGTATGTGGGAAAGAGGTGCCAGGATATAATTAGTTATACCACAGCATTTCATTAACGTTTAATAACATTTAAAGTTCATAGGGCACACACAAAATGATATTCCTTCTTCCCTTCCATTTTATATTCTCATATTGCCTGCACTGCATCAAAAATGAAGTGTGGAGAAGCAAATCTAATATATTGGCTCCATCTAGTCCCTGAGCTGTCATGTCACGCATGTGCGTTCATTCAGACAAACAGATAAATGTTGATTGGAGCTTCTCTGTTAATAAACACACTGTGCCAGACCATGTTCCGAGAGGTGAGACTCCAGCTGTCAACAGAACAGGCCTACATACAGGCCTCCGTGGAAGACACTTTCTGGAACCCAATGTTTGCTCAAGGTTTTGCTCCCAGCCCCAGAAGAGTAAGGCATAACTCTTCTGTGCCTTCAGAGCATTGTGAGCATTCTACCTACCCTGCAGAATATTCCCTGAAGAAAAGAGGAATAGGTTGCAAAAACCAAAACCAGTGACCACTGCCTCTCTGGGAAGTACCGTTTACGTTTTATTTTATTGTCTAACTCTGTGGTTTTATTTTAGAATATGATTTCATTCCTTATTCAAGGACATTGACCTTTTAAAGATCCCATGTCTAGGCAAGAGAACTTTGGTGAAGACAAAGAAAGGAGCCTCCTAACCTCCCTTACCACAAGAAACATATTCAGCACAAAGCGTGCATGGTGCTATTCTGATCTGACAAAAATTGACTGGCAAGTAGATGACTTTGGGTGTAAAACCATGCAGTATAATACGCAGCACAGAGCACCACGGCATAAATGGTTATTTTCCAAGTTTATTCTGGGCATGGTGAATGGGCTTTAACATTTATTCCAAAGCATTTTCTTTTCTCTCCCTTCTCTGGAAAATCAACTCCTTGTGTTTGGAAATTATGGTGCATCCTACCATTAAATACTCTTCATGCTAGGCGGAACTGTTCCCTCTACTTCTTCCTGAGCTAGAACAAGAAGGAGAGGGGGAATGGAATGAAAGGACTTTAGAGTTGTAAATTATGGCACACCTACATGTCAACAAAGATTACACCTGAAATGACAGGTTTGGACATGGGGGATGAGGGAATCAGGGGCTAACTGGAGACTGACTAAGGATCCAGGGCCTGCTCCCTCTGTATGAGTGTGGCACATTCACCTCCTGGCTTCTGGCTTTCCACTGAATTTTTCTCTATTTCTATGCAGGGGGAAAAAAAAAAGGACAAAACATGGTGGGCATTAGTCAATACAGCTAAATTTCCAGACTCTTCCTAGACCAGTCATTCAACTCTATGTGTGTTTGTGCATGTGCATGCAGGTGTAAATTATCTATAGTGAAGGGGCCTTCAAAATAAGATTATAATAGTTTTAGGCAAATGCTGTCCAAAGAAGGGTCTAGGTCAATGGACATCTATTTCAGCTTTCTTTGTGGGATTACAACACCAAGAGTTTTGTCTGGGCCGGGCTCGGTGGCTCAGCCTGTAATCCCAGCACTTTGGGAGGCTGAGGCAACAGGATTGCCTGAGCCCGTGGGTTTGAGAGCAGTCTGGGCAACTTGGCGAGACCTCGCCTCTACAATAAATTAAAAACTAGCCGGGCGTGGTAGCGCGCGCCTGTAGTTCTGGCTACTTGGAAGGCTGAGGCGGAAGGATTGCCGGAGCCCAGCAGGTCAAGGCTGCGATAGCTGGGAGCGTGCCACTGCACTCCAGTCTGGGCGACAGAGTGAGACTCCAACTCAAAAAAAAAAAAAGGGTTTTGTCTGTTTTAAATGGCAAATCATGGTAGTTTCCATTTATGATGTCAACCTACGAAGTGCCCAGACATTAAGTCACTTCAACATGTACAAGTGCCTCAAACAGAACTCATCCTTCTTCTTAAGCCTCACTGCTGCTTCTAGTCTTGATTTTAGGGAAAGCCACTGCTACCCTCCAAGATCAGATGGAAGTCCTAGCCATATGCCTTCTCCCTTTCATCCCTCCAAACCTAGATATCAGCTGAACAGTCTCTGAATCAAGTGTCTTCTTTTCAAAATAAGTTTAAAATGGCTCTTCCACAGGTCCTTGTTGTGGGTTGAATGGTGGCCCCAAAAAGTATATGTCCAGGTCCTAATCCCTGGGACCTGTGAATGGGACCTTATTTGGAAAAAGGGTCTTTTGCAGATATGATGAAGTTAGGGACCTGGCAATGGCATTGTTCTATATTATTCGTGTGGGCCTTGAATCCCATGACAGGGGTCCTTATAGGAGACAAAGGAGAGAAGGCCACGTGAAAAGAGAAGCAGAACTTGAAGTGATGTAGCCACAAGCGAAGGAAGGATCCTCCCCTAGAACCTCTGGAGAAAATGCAGCTCTGCTGACCCCGTGATTTCAGACTTCTGGCTTCCAGAACTGGGAGAGAATACTCTGTTATTTTAAGCCCCCCAGTTTGTAGGAAACTCATATAGCCCTTATGTCATTCAACTAGATAACTCCAACAGCCTCCCAGACAGTCTCCGGTATCTAAGCTTCAACCGTCTACATCATCAGAAACGCCTTCCTATACAGCCTATGCCTGCTAGACTGTGCAATGGCTGTGAGATAAGATCTACATTCTTCAGTGAGGCACAGGGTTTGCTGTCATCTGCCCCTAATGTGCCTTTCTACCTTTGCCCCATCGCTCATTGAGTAACCTGCACTCCAGTCACACAAAGGCCAACTTTCCTCCACGCCCCTCTCTTCTCCCTTTGCACACGTCTTCCTGGCCTGGAATACTCTCCACCCTTCCTTCTCCACCTCACTTACTCCCAATTCTAGTCTGTGGCTCATTCAGGATGCTTGTGTTCTTCTGTGAGGCATATCTGACCAGCCAACTCCCTCTTCCTAGCTTCCATGGAAATTGAGTCATCTTTAGCAGGTGAATAATGATGATACACTAGAACAAAATATGCCTATCTCCCCTCAACACATGCCCCATGGCACCCCTGCCTGTAGTCCCCTGAAGGGCAGGAATGGGGTAAAATTCACTCACCACAGTCATCTCACTGCCTAGCAACTGGCAGACCCACTCTAAAAGTCTGTCAGGCTTAGGAATTGAAGAAACACTCTGGAAATCCCAATGTCTCCTCAAAAACCCTCATAGATCCATCTTTTCATGCTTTGCCTAAATTCCTTTTGAACTTAAAGTGCTCTCCCCAAACTCTGAAGAGCAGAAAGTACCACCTGTCTTCAGCCATCTGAATGGAACCACTAAATGCTGGGAGTATTATTAAGTCATTTAATTTACCTGCTTCTAATGGCTGGCTACCTGTATTGCTCAAATGACTTGAATCTGGGTGACTTTAAATGCTTTTATCAGGCTGCTCTCTACCTGGGTAAGGTCAGCACAACTGGTTTAACAAGATGAGGGCTGAGATAAGGTGGGAGTGTTCAGAAGGAACAAGTCATGAAGCCACACCCAAGGATAACTCACATGTTTATATTAAGAAGTCAGAGCCAAGCATGGAAACACCAGCACACAGGAGAGGGCAGCAATAACAACACAGATAAAGTCCAGGGTTACTTGTATCTACATGAACAATCCTTCTCTTGGAAAGTATTTAAGGACCAGTTTATGACCAAACTCCTTTGACAAAGGAATCTAGGAAAATACACTGGAGGAGGAAAAACCAAAACTTCCTGGTGAAGTCTACCCTCTCACCAAAGCAGCCTTCATCCAAATGTACCTGGGCCCCAGAACAATGTTTGCAGTTTCACCCATGTGAGCATCAAACCCCACAGCACCACTGACCTTTCTGCAGGTAACAGAACTATACACAGTAAAGGTTTTCAAGAAATACAGTTATTAGATTTAAAAAGTGCCCGAGAGCCTAATGAAAGAAACGGCAGATGGAATGGCACAAAAGTGGCTTACAAATGTGGTTTTGAGCTATTTATAAATGAATGAGTGCCTGGAATGTTGGGGTGGGGGTGGTAAGGAATTGAAGATTGGAAGACAATTCCCTGCTTCTGCAATACAGCTCTTGGTGTCAGTCAAATGCAGGAGAAGAATAGATCTAACAGAGAATTAAAGGCTCCATTTAAAACAAGGTGCTTCAGCACTGCCACTGGGCCACTCAAGAAGGAAGAGCCCATGGTATCCTGGAAATCCAGATGGGAACTTGAGAGCGGTGAAGAGGTCCAGAGGCCATGGAGGTCCAGAGGTCATCAGAGCACAAGCATGTGCCAAAATCCATGGGCTCAGAAGAGGTCTTTCTTAGGAAAGAGAGAAGAGGGCCCAAGATAAAGTCATAGGGACACCAAACAGTTGCTAAGAGGAAGATAAAAGAATGAGAACATCAGAAGAGGAACTATCAGTGAAGTTAGAGAAAAAGATTTCCAAGGAAAGAGAGGGGGAGCATCAAAGGAAGTCAGCAATTCTGGAAATACAAGAAAAGGGCACCTACTGCATCTGGCAACACGGACGTCACCGCTCTCTCTGCCAGAACAATTTCTGTGAACTGCAGGGCTGAAAAGACAGTTCACGGTGAGGGAAAGGAAATGAGGGAGTAGGGACAGAAAATGTAGCTAGCTTTTTCAACAAGCTTGGCTGAGAATGGAAGCAGAAAGAGAGAAAAGCCAGTTTCAAAGTATATCCTCCAAATCAGGACATTAAGTAGTCCTACCTGGTAGAAACAATATATACAGCAATAGGTACAATGGATTTATCATTAATAATTACAGATGTGATCACATAAAGATGCTAAGTTCTTCAGGCTACTTCACCCTCCTCTTATAAAGTGGGGATATGACTTTACTTGACCTGATAATAAACACCAATGGTGTAAAGAAGGGATGCATAAAACATGCAGATGATTACATCTCTTTTGCAAAATCACGTTAAACAGTGCAGTGATGGGCTTGGGTTAGATATTTACCCTTTGCACTTGAATGTCCCCTGAGGGGACATCATAAATCTAGCAAACCACTCAGATGTTTCCTCTCAGGGGACATAAGGAGATTGCTGGTGATCATACAGGACAAACTTATGCAAGTGTAAATTTTTCAAAAATGTATGTTTCCTTGAAGTTTTCCACTCATATTACACAAAAAGCAAATAAAGAGGTGGACTATATACTGAGATATACATAAAAAAGATCAGCTGGCATTATGTAGAAAGAAAATGTGTGAAGTGCTTTCACAGTGGTACTGACACTTCTTTGTAACAGAAGGTAGTGATAAAGAGCATTTGTATGAGAAATGCAGCTGTGGGTATACACTTTGTATCATATGGTATAACTTGAAAAGACAGATAAGCAAGTTACTATAGCCTTAAAAGAAAGAGACATTTGAAGTTGAAGGAAGATCCTATTGAACTATCAAGCAGCACAAATCAAATATATCTACCTGCATTATGTTGGAAAAGTAAAATTGAAAAAGTAACATTCCTTTGAAAAATTTCATTTCATGATTTTGTAATTTACAATCAAAAAAATTTTTTTCTTTTTCTTTTTTTTTTTTTTTTTTGAGTTGGAGTCTTACTCCATCACCCAGGCTGGAGTGCAGTGGCACGCTCACGGCCACCCCAGTGTCTACCTGCTGGGCTCCGGCGATCTTTCCGCCTCAGCCTTCCAAGTAGCCAGAACTACAGGCGTGAGCTACCATGCTTGGCTAGTTTTTTGATTTATTGTAGAGATGAGGTCTCACCAAGTTGCCCAGGCTGTTCTCAAACCAGTGGTCTCAGGCAATCTCCTCACCTCGGCCTCCCAAAGTGCTGGGATTACAGGCTTGAGCCACTGCACCCAGCCAGAAATGTTTTTATCTATTTATTTAGTTTGCAGAACAATGGCAAGATGAAAAGACAAAAGTGAGAGTTGTAAGCAGCAGAGAAGATGAGTTAAATTTAGACTTTTATACAGACAAATTAGAAAAAATATACATTGATGTGAAAGAAAATTATAGTAGCGATAGGTATCATTCCACCAAGAAGAAAACAGGTGAGTGTAATAGAAAGTGATAATGATGAAAGTGTTAGTAGTTTCGAAAAAGTTCGAAGACAATGTATTGTCAAGTGAAGAATGAGAAGATGTTACAGAAAAAGAGGATCCTCCAGTGAGAATAAATTGTGTTGTACATCCTCAAACAACAGTCCCACAAATAGCAAGTAATATAAGAGAACTGATTGACTGTTTTACTCTGTATTTTACAAATAAATTAGTGTATAGCATAATAAAACAAATCATTATGCAGATGGAAAAAGTAAGGAAAAAGCAGCTGTCATATAAATCAATTTGGCCTAAGTATCATGATGTTGACCAACAGGAATTTTTAGCTTTTATTCCAGTTGTCCTAACTCCTATATACTGTATCAAGCAGCCAAAAAGAAAAACCTATGTCCCATCTGAAATCTGTCAAGATTCTGATCGGCCAGTTGAGAAGTGGTTTTCAGGAATCATGAGTGCGTCCTTCCATTTCTTCTTCAAACAACAGACTGGACAATAAATTTCATATTATGAATGTGGGAGGAAGAAAACGAGATTGCATTGTCTACTCAAATAGAAAAACACCAGGTGAAAGACATCAAACAAATTACTATTGCATAACATGGATCAATGAACCTGTAATGCATGTCAGTTACTGTTTTACACGTTACCACACATTAGAAAAATACAAAATTTTGATTTTTTTGTCATAAATAAGTCTCTCAATGTCCAAAATACCATGATAAGTCAAATATCATGACAAAATAATTGGTTCCAATGCTATACTATCTAATATGAAGTGATTCGGTCTTCACTATTTTGTAAAATAGTGCAGTTGAGTTGCTGGAAGGTGATCCACAAGATGTTTCCGAGTGCAAAGGGTTAACATGGTCTTCAATCTGATTATTTTTATATTTTGATTAGCTTCCAATACACTGGAAGGTGTCACGCATCATCTGTGATATGCACAAACTGTACTCAGGGACCCTGGGGATGGGCAATTTTACTAAATTGGTATAGCAAGTAAACTGGTGATGAGATGTGTCAGGCTTCAGTTAAGAATGCAGCTGATGTTTCACCTACACTAAAGTGGGTTGGATCATTGGTACCACTTCTTGGTAAATCATTGATGAAATAAAATTAAATCACTAGATGTCAGCTGGTGGATCTTTTAGGATCTACAATTGCACCTGTACCTAGTAAGGAAGTGCCAGACGTATTTTCAAGTGTGAACAAATGGTATTAAGACTGCCCATGACTGCAAGGATGCAGCTAGGAGTTAAGAGTGCTGGATTTGCATTGGGCTCTTCTGTCTAGCTCCCTAGGTTGTCACGCCTCAGTTTCTTTGAAAAGAGGACAAGTTGTTTCAATTCCAAATCTCAAAGTCCATTATGATTCTACTTTTAAAAGCTTGTCACCTAAACATACCACATAAAAGCTGATGTGTAGGGTTGAAAGGCAAAAACTTAGCTGGACTTTAAAGCCTTTATTTATATGCAGTACTCATACAAAAAAAAAAAAAAAACAAAACCCACATATACGTTCTCTATTTAACCAAAGGGAATGTTTTATGTTAAGATAAATAAGAGAAATAAATTAAGAGATGCAGAAAGAAAATAAGGCTGCACTAAAAGCCTGTACTGAAATCAGCCAAATGTTTAGCATTTAATGAAATCCATGATTGTTTGTGGCCGGAACAAAAATAGGAGTAACACTTTACTGTTCAAAATGTTTCTATGATAACCAAATGATCTTCTTTTTTAAAAAGCACAGGCCAAAATGTTTTTAAGCTACTGAAATTGAGGTACATAAGAGAAAGATACTTCTGTGTATGTATAAAGAAGTAACCTCCAGGGCTCTAATGCGAGGGATAAAAGTGGGTCCAAGAGAACATAAATAAGATGCAGGCATCAATTTAAGAAGTCATTTCATCACCTCAGTCACTTCAAGCTCCAGTCTTCCATTTCCTAAGACCTTGGTAGCCCCTGGGTAAAAAGGGATGAGACATACCCACAGGCAGAATTCAGCTGAGAGGTACCCTAAGAGATCATTCACAAAAGCCCCTGGGGATCAACTGATGAGGTTACTTAGGGACATTTTCTGCCAAGTCTCATCAGCGTAATACGTGAAACAGAGCTATCAGTGGCTACTTTTTGAAGAACTTTAGGAAGCTTTTACTCCTGTTTTTGAGCGTGACATCCTGACAAAATATAGGCTTCCAATTAAGATACTACCAAAAGAAAACTGTAAAGGTAGTAAACTGTAAACTTAGTCGGGCCTGTGGGTCAGTTGTGGCCCCAGAACTGCCTGCTGTGAAGGCACCTGTTTGTCTGTTATGAGTCAGTGAGTGTAGCATGGCACTGTGTGGGCATCCTTGTGCCCTCATTTACCCCAATGGTTTTGGCTTCCATTGGTGATGCTTGTCCCAACCATTTACAGTGGGGATTCCAAAACGACTAACTCTACCATTTTTTCCATATTTTTCAATTGACATTCTTCTGTAAAAGAGCTCCTCTGCTGCCACCCTCTCTCCTTTCTTTTGAGAATTATGACACATAAATTTCATTTTTTTAAATATTTGGAGTATTATGCTCTATTATAATTATAATCATTGTTCTTTTGATTAAAAAATAGTCTATATCTTGCCAGTGGAACCCCTTCCCTGCATTCTGGCATAAGAAGGTGCCCTGTGCTCATCTTGTATTTTACTAGAACTGGACCTGGAATCAGCCATGTCTCCTCAATGTGTTGGTTCCTTTCATCGATCATGGCTATAGTTTGGATGTTTGATTCCTCCAAATCTCATATTGAAATATGATCCCATTGTTGAAGGTAGGGCCTAATGGAGGTGTTTGGGTCCAGGGGAATAGGTCCCTTATTAATAGATTAATGCCCTGGGTGGGAAGGAGGTGTGAGTGAGTTCTCATGTTACTAATGTTATTAGTTCCTGTGAGAGCTGAGTGTTAGAGCCTAGCATCTCCCTATCCCTCTTGCTTCCTCTCTCCCCATGTGATCTCTGCACATGTCAGTGCCCTTTCCCCTTTGGCCATGAGTGGAAGCAGCCTGAGGCTCTCACCAGATGCAGATGCTGGAGCCATGCTTCTTGTAAAGCCTTCAGAATCATAAGCCAAATAAACCTCTTTTCTTCATAAATTACCCAGCCTCAGGTATTCCCTTATAGCAACACAAAATGGACTAAGACAGGCATAATGTTTAGAAACCAAGTATTTAATTTCTTTTAAGTACTCATGAGTATTGCTCTGTGTGGTGAAGTAGATCTACAGATTGTTTACAAGTTGTGCAGAATAAAGGACTCCATTGACAAATACACGCCTAAGTCTGAAACATTTAGTTTCCAAAATCAGACAAGGTATAGGCAATTGCATTTGCTCCTAATAAATCTATGCTTTCTAAGGTATCTTATGTCAAAGCTGTGAATGTCCTCAGACCCCACTCAGAGACATCATGGCATGTCATCTAAAAACAGTCTGATCTAGCCAGGCTCGGTGGCTCAGCTTGTAATCCCACGCCTTGGGAGGCTGAGGTGAATGGATTGCCTGAGCCCGCGGGTTCGAGACCAGCCTGGGCAACTTGGTGAGACCTCATCTCTACAATAAATAAAAAAAATTAGCCGGGCGTGGTAGCGCGCGCCTGTATTTCCAGCTACTTGGAAGGCTAAGGCAGAAGGATCGCCGGAGCCCAGCAGGTCGAGGCTGCGGTGGCCAGGAGCGGCCACTACACTCCAGTCTGGGCGACAGAGTGAGACTCCAACTCAAAAAAAAAAAAAAACAGTCTGATCTGTGTGGCCACTCTTTCTTTCCTGCATCACACTGCATGGAAATGAACCTTAAATCCTACTTAGGTTCCTAGGAGCACCTCTCTCCAAAAAGAGCAGCAGCAGGGCACACCTCTGCTCTCCACCGCCCACTGCCTCATCTTCCTGCCTAATGGTTCAGGCCGTCCACACACACAGGCATTATCACCACCATCTGCAACTGGTCTCTTGGACTCTGGACTTCTCACTAAAATGTTCCATGTGACACCACAGAAAACAAGAATCAGCTCAACAACTTTCCTGACAAGACTCCTCAGCAGGGCTGGGGCTAACATGAGGATACTGACCCTATATGACAGTTTAT
The DNA here is from genome assembly GCA_963574415.1 of Tarsius wallacei. Classification (NCBI taxonomy): domain Eukaryota; kingdom Metazoa; phylum Chordata; class Mammalia; order Primates; family Tarsiidae; genus Tarsius; species Tarsius wallacei. The sequence goes on from CAUYQG010188366.1 coordinate 16,102, forward strand.
TAGCATCTCTTCCTGGCCAGGAGCAGTGAGTGACTCCTATAGTCCCAGTGCTTTGAAAGGCCAAGACCAGCAGCCGGGCTCGGTGGCTCAGCCTGTAATCCCAGCACTTTGGGAGGCCAAGGCGAGTGGATTGCCTGAGCCCGCAGATTCGAGACCCGCCTGGGCAACTTGGCGAAACCTCGTCTCTACAATAAATCAAAAATTAGCCGGATGTGGTATCACGCGCCTGTAGTTCCGGCTACTCAGAAGGCTGAGGTGGAAGGATTGCCAGAGCCCAGCAGGTCGAGGCTGCGATGGCTGGGAGCATGCTACTGCACTCCAGTCTGGGCGACAGAGTGAGACTCTAACTCCAAAAAAAAAAAAAAAAAAAATTCAAGCCATCATTATTTCTATCATTCTACAAGGGTTCCCAGATTCTAGTTTCTACCCCTTTCCCATAATTTATTCCTCACATAACAGCCATTGTGACCTTTTTAGAGCATAAGTCAGGTCGCATCCTTACAGTGACTTCCTATGAAATCCAACCCTTTTCCTTGGGCTGCAAGGCCCTGCGAGACCAACCTCAAGCTCCCTCTCTAGAGTCCTCCCCCATCTTTCTTGCCTCATCTCATTTCTTCTCGCTGTTCTTCAGGCAAACTGCTCATCTCTCAGGCTCTTGGTTAGGGAGGCTTATTCCCACCTCAGAGCCTTTGCAATCTGGTCCCTCTGCTTAGAAATCTCTTTCCCTGAGCCCTCATGTGCCTCAGGGTGCAATTCAATGTCTCCTGGTCAAAGAGGCTCTTCCTAAGCGACTATCTAAAGATGCTTGTCCCCCCCACAAATCCCCTGCCTCTGCCCCATTAGCCTTCTTTTTCTCTTCGTAGCATATATCACTATCAGAAGTCATTTGTTTGCTTGCTTGCTGTCCTCTACTACACGTAAGCTCCATTCGAGCAAGGGCCTGCCTCTTGATCCCTGTGTACACCAATTGCAGAGACATTTGGATGAATGAAAAATCATGATCCAAGTTTTTATGAAATGTGCTGTAGTCACACTAGAGTGGAAACAAAACTCCTGTTTCTATGAGTGTGCCCTAATATTTCTGATTCCGTGACCTCACTCATATGTTGTCCTTTATCTGAGAGACTGTTCTGTCTTCTTCCTCTTCTTCTAGTTAAACTCTGTCATCCTTTAAAACCAGTCCAACTGCCTCACCATTTAGGTAGCCTTCCCTGACCTCCCCGGACTGGGTTAGGTCACCAGTTCTAAGTGTTATAATATTATAATGCCCTCTGCAATTTCTACCATTGTGCTTACTACATTGTACATGTGTGTGCATATACTTTCTTTACTTTCATGTATTTAATTGGCAAATATTGAATATATACATGGTGTACAATGGAATGATTTGATATATATATATATACATTGTGTAATGATTACCACAGTCAAATAACTAACACAACCATCACCACCCATGCTGTACATTAGATCCCCTTTGACCACCATCTCCCCAGCCCCAGAATTGAAAGTTTGTATCCTTTGACCACCATCTCCCCAGCCACCTTCATGCCCAGCCTCTGGTAACTACTATTCTACTCTTTGCTTCCATGAGTTTGACTTTTTTTAGATTCCACATATAAACTAGATCAAACAGTATTTGTCTTTCTGTGCCTGGCTTATTTCACTTACCACATTGTTTTATAATTATTTATTTGGTTGCTGGGCTCTTTCAGGAGACCAGGATCTACTACATCTTTGTTTAATTCATCTTTATTTTCCCAGTATTGGGCTTACCACTCAGCATCTGCACAATCAAAGCTTACTGAAGGAGAAAGGAACCTAAATTTCTGACTATAGTTGACTGTATTGCCAAAATACACTGTGTGTTCTACAGATGAAAACTAGTATCTTAGTCCACCTTTCATTACCAGTAATGATTTAGTTAGACCTTCCAAGTTACAGAAAGAAGAAAACACCTTCATACTCCAGTGTCTCACAATTCAAACTATTTTCAGCACAAGGGGAATGTAGATTATTGCTATAATTTTTAAGATAATCTGAATGAATAATCTGAGTGGTTGCTAGGAAAGAATCTAAATCCACAAATAATCTACAAACCTCATTTTAGAAATCAGTTATAGTAAACTTTAAATTAAAGCTGCTAGCCAATGAACTATATTGATAGTTTGCCTTCTTAATGTTTCTCTTCTTAACAAAAACATGAGAGAAAGGGAGGAAGAAAGAATTATAAATAAGCCAAATTCTGGATAATGGGCTCCTGAATAACTGAGAACTGCCTAAATTTGTGTTTGTCATGTCTTACATTTCCCTAGGACTATCAGGTCCATCCTGGGGAGGGATGAGAGCCACCAAGGAAATAGTAAAATGCACTCTGTTATGTTTTCTCCATTCTCTGGGTAGAAATTAAATTGAATCCAGTTAACAACTCAGATAAAGTCAGACAAAAAAATGACACGGATTTAATAATGTTCTCTAATTGAAACAAGTTTTTTGCCCTAAGGGAGATGACACCTTTAATCAGGTATTTTTCTGACATTCTTTTTATATGATTGGAGATACCTGCCATGAATAATAAATGGTCATTTGTTTTGTCAGTGTATTTCTAAAATTTCTGGTATGTTGTCTTCTCAGGCAAAGTAACTTTGCCCCCATTCATCTCTTTTCCTCCGGCAATGGTGTAAATAGCTTCTGGATCTCAATGTAGAAGATGCAATTCACTCATTCAGTGACTAATGAATGCCTATTGTGTGTCAACTTCTGGTTTAGGTGCCGTATGAGATACATCATGGGGTTCATATTTAACGAGACCTTTCCCTATACCCAGAACACTGAAAAGGGCAATTCCATTTTTAAATTCATAAGTAGTTCCATATTGGCATGTAGCTTGTAGACACGAAAAGGTCAATAGTTTTCTGCAAAAAATAAAGTTGTTCATAATTAAATGTGAAGGAGAAAAAAAAATCCTGAAAATGAAAAAAAAAGCAAGATGAAATCATAAAGTGTACTAGATTTTTGTGTCAATTCCTATAGACACAAAAATAACCTTTATAGTATAATTTTACCTAGCTGTATTATTTAAAGCACATGCAGTCATCTCTGATGAGATCCAGAGCACAACATTTTGCTCATGAATCCCTGTAATCCTTAAGACATTTTATGACAAATCTCATATTAACCACAATATTAACATGAGCAATATACAATAAATGACTCAACAAAGGTTGTTCACTGGGTCTGAGATGCTCTCAGGATGAGCACCCATCTTTAAGAATGTGCCCAACTCCTTTCTCCTTATACTTTATTTTCCCTTTTCTGTGTAGTTGATGCTCAAACAACCATCCTAAAGTACTATGTAAGGCAAGACTGGCTGCAACGTGAGGTTCTTCTGGATCTGCAGGATTTTCCACGGGATATATTATCCTCTTCCCATACCACTAGGTAAACTCAGCTGCAGTTTAGCTGTGAGGCTGTGAATTATCACCAGAGAGTTGCTCTCTCAACACTTCCTCTGTTTGATTCATTGGACAGATTTTTTATACATGATCAGGCAATTCAGTTAAGCCTTCTCAAGGCCAAGAGAACTTGAGGACATCTTCTGAGATCCTACATTTGCTTAATTCTGTACATCTAAACTGATTATGTCTATTCTAAAATAAAAACAGTCTTAAAGGCACTGTGATAAAAATGGGAGAGAATGACACTCATTGGAAAAAGAGACTTTAAAGAGGAACAGGCGTCTCATTTCCCACTTTCCTCTCACTATGTCTGTAGAGTAACACTCTTAGGGCTCAGGGATATCGAGTTTGAGATAAATTCACAAATAAAAGTGATAGTAAATCAATGCCTAGAACTCATATTTTATTGCTTCATGCTAGTACTTTCCACACTAATCATTTGCTGACTATAAACGATTCCATACACCATTGATGAAGTACTCATTATTTGTGCCTCGTATCCTAGTTAGAAAATGAGTCTAACTTTCTACTGACATATGGAGTAAACCTTGAAAAGATAAGGTCTTTGCCCAAGAACAGGAAGTCACTCCATGAAAACACTGAGTTTAAAACCTCGAATATGGCAGTTAATGAATGGACTGTTGCTTTTATGAAAACTAAAGTGAGTGTTTTACAGATATTCAGTAAAGGTGTGTGGCAAAAAAAAAAAATTATGAATTAGGTAAAGGTATGGCAGCTTTAAAAGGAGGGGAAGAGGATAAAACTCCAGACAGATCCTCACACAAATTATTTAGCAAGGGTCTTTAAGGACCCATTTCACTTTGAAGGAATTTCAACAGGAGATTGTAAACAATGCATTTCAGAGTGTGGTTTATGGAAGAAAGATAATGCAGAATTCTAATTGTCCATATAAAAGAAATGCTTGTGCATTTATACATTTTACGTTAAAATGACATTTTAAAATTATATATTAAATGAGGTAATGCATATTAAGGACTTTGCTTAGTGTTAGTATCTAGCAACATGTAAGCTCTTAAACAATTATCAATTTATATGTTTTTATAACAAAAACTGTAACCTAGGTGTATTAGTCTACTGGTCTGTCATAACAAAATACTATAGACTGGGTGGCTTAAACAACCAAAATTTATTTTCTTACAGTTCTAGATCTGGAAGTCCAAAATCAAGGTATTAGCAGGTTAGGTTTCTGGTGCTGCGACCTCTCTCCTCAGCTTGCGGACAATGCCTTCTTCACCGTATCCTCATTTGACATTTTCTCTGTGCACACATAAAGAGAAGGAACTCTGGAATGTCTTCATCTTCTCATAAGGGCACCAGTCCTACTGAATTAGGGCATTGCCCTAATGACCTCACTTTATCTCATTACCTCCTTAAAGGTCATTCTCCAAAGGGCGTCGCATTAAGGCTTCAACATATGGATTTTGGGAAGACTTGATTCAGTCCAAACACTAGGTACATTAACACTTTACTTATAAAAAGATGGAAGCTATAGTAGCTTTGGGATGCAGAAATGACCTATCATGAAGGGTGAACTCCAAAGAGAGAACAAATTATAGTCCACAGTGATACCAATTCAAGAGAACAGGAGAAACTTAATTCCATTCTTAAATCTACCAATTCACTACACAAAATTGCAGTTATTACTAAATTTATTTCTTCCTTAGATCTACACATAAAATCTAATTATAAATGAGCCCATCATCCACCTGTTTCATGAAGGTATATTAAGGACTAACCTGATATCGCTCAATAGTTAGTGTGAGATTTCTGGAAAAGGTAAGATAAATACCAAGAAGCAAAAGCATGCTTGTTCTCCTTGATATTATATTCATTTATTCTTCCATTCATTCATTAAAAAATGTATTGATTACTTACTAGGTGCCAGACACTATGGGTGCAGAGGAAGTAGTTCTTAAAACATGAACCAAAATAGCTCACAGACCTTTGGGAAAGGGAGACATGTAAATAAACAATTATAAAGAACTAGAAACATAGTACACAGTTGTTTGTTGTGAGATTAAATGTCATGACAATGTAATAACTGCTATCGTTTATTGGGTTCTCACTGTGATATCCAAGTTACCGTGCCACGTGTTTTATATTCATGATCTCATCTAACATTACTCTAACAATGTCACATTAGTCCTTAATAGATCCTCCTTGAAATATTGAGTTAAGTACTGTTATTATCAGCATTTTATGGTATTAGAGAGATTAGGTGTCTTGTCCAATGGGTTCATAACTGAAAAATGATAGCGCTAAGATGAGAACTCTTTTGGGTCTGATTCTGGGGAATGTTTTCATACTACAGTCTGTTCTGTAATTTGTGCTCTGGGGGCACAAAAATGTATATAAACGTCTCTGAACCATGGGAGACAATGGAAGAGGTTGCTGTTGAGCTAGCTCTTGAAGGATCAAAAGTTTTCCAGGCAGAGAAGGAGGAAGCAGGCATGTAGGAAGATGGAGACAGATTACTCAGGAATGGAGAGAAGGACTTGTATCAGGGAATGGCCCTGTGTGAGACCACTTTGGGACAACTACTCAAGCACCTAGTAAAGATCATGCTTTATCCCAGAAACAGCAAGAGACCCTGGAGTTTTCTGAGCAGGAAAGAAACATAAAATGAAATAAGCATTCTGTTTTCTTAGGTCACTCTGCTGAAGATACATATTCTAGCATAAGGAGGGTTCTACATCAGAAAGTTGCAACTTCCAAGAGAGGAAGACCAGTTTGTCACAACAATAGCCTAAGCAAGAGGTGATAGGGATCTGAAGTTAAGAAGTGGGAAAAGAATGGGAGGAGAATGGTCAGGCTCGGTGGCTCAGCCTGTAATCCCAGCACTTTGGGAGGCTGAGGTGAGTGGATTGCCTGAGCCCGTGGGTTCGAGACCCGCCCAGGCAACTTGGTGACACCTCATCTCTACAATAAATTAAAAAATAGCCAGGTGTGGTAGTGCACTCCTGTAGTTCCAGCTACTTGGAAGGCTGAGGCAGAAGGATCACTGGAGCCCAGCAAGTCGAGGCTGCGGTGGCTGTGAGTGTTCCACTGCACTCCAGTCTGGGCAACAGAGTGAGACTCCAACTCAAAAAAAAAAAAGAGGGAGACTTGCCAGTAGTTTGCAGTTAATTAGATATGAGAAACAAAATTGAGTGAAAAGGTGAGACCATCTCTTAGGTTCCTACCTCAAAGAATTGGGTCAAATATGGTGCTCTGAAGCAAGAAAGAAAAAAATAGAAGGAGAAATGGGTTCAGACTGGATGATAGTGTTCCATTTAAGATATTTTACTTTGCGTTGCTTTGGGATATATAAGTGAATGTCACTGTAGACAACCAGATTTGCAGTGCTGGAAGCACAGGGAAAGAAATCAGGGCTAGAAGTGGTGATTTGGAAGCTGTTATTCATAGCCAATAGCTCAAGTCAAGGTGGTAAATGAAATCCCTGAGGATAGCAGCTTGGGAAAGATGATACTGAGGAACAGTATCTAGAGGTCAGTACCTAAAGGAACCCAGAGTAGATGAAGAGACACTAACTGGGGAGGTCAGAAATGAAGAAGAGAACCAGGGGAGAGTGTCATCTGGTAGTCAAGAGAATTCAAGAGGGGAGCAGGATCCAATGTCACAGAAGTTAAGTAAGGAGGATTTCTTAAATGTCCATTAAATTTGTCCATAAGTAGGCGATCACTGATGTCCCCGCTGAAGTGACTTCATTGGAATGTGAGGATAAATGTTAAAGTGTAGTGGGTAATGGGAGGAGGAAAGAATATGTTTTCAGGGACTTTGACAGGAAGGATCATTCTGTGACAATAGCCAGCAGGGACATAGAAGGGAGGCCTGTTGGTTTTTTCTCCCACTAGCTCTAATATTTCTAATAATATCCAAAATTTTCAGGCCTTTGAAAATCCACTTACAGCTATTCTTTTAAAGTTTTACTTCATTTGCTAGTGGAAAATAAAATTTGTTTGTACTTAAAATTTTATAGAGGATTTTCCTATGCTTACTTTATGTCCAGCTGATATAAAAGCCTTAATAAAATTTCTATCCTAAGGAGTATCAAATTCAGAATGCTTTTTTTCTGTCAGTGTGCATTAAAAATGTATTCTTACTCTGTTAGTGTTATTTGATTTATTTTTACCATATGGCCAGAATAAAGAAAACATCCTATGTGAGCATTTCCATGAATACACAAAGGCAGAGAAGAGTCGCCAATGGACTCCTCCCAAAGCTTTGCATGTTTAAGGCATTGAAAGGGAGAGACCCATAAAATTTGACTGAAATGTTTAGGGTAATTAATACGAAGCAAATTATTAGACTTAGGCCAGTTTCAGACAAGAAAGGTCTGGAGTTCTAAGAAAAGGGGATTAGCTCTTTGCAAGTAGCACATTCGCTTGTCAGTGGGATGCTAACCAGCTCTAAAGAACACTTGGGTCCAGGCTTCACTTACACTTTAGAGGAAACACAATGGACTGGATTAAAAAGCTGTCCTCGGTGAAAGGACAGAGTTCTCTTGAAAGAAGCACCTTCAGCAGATAAAACTGGAAGGCCAACCTTCTAATTCATAAAATGCTGGCTGATCATCATGTGAGAGCAACCAGCATATTCACGAATCTTTCACTCTCCAAATTTTCCAGCTTGAATACCTGTTCCAGAAGCCACGGGGATCCATGCCTCCCTGCAAAGTAAGGAAAAGAAAGTCTTAGAGTAAAATGCTGAGATAACATTTTTCAGGGATGGAAGTAAAATTTGCCCATGTCAAAAATCTATTAACAATTGACATTTCAGTCACTTCTATGGCATTTACTACAGGCCAGGCATAACCCTACTGATGAGCGTGCCTCTAACTCAGAGAGAGAAAATAAAGAGAAGGGAAAAAAGATCACCAGGAGTGTCTGGCGCTTTACATATATTAGCCTATATTTACTGTAACAATCCAATAAGGAAGATGTCATCATCTCATTCTGCAGCAGCAACAATTGAGGCTGAGAAGAGCTCAGTAACTTGTTCAGGATTACAGAGCTGGTGAACGCATAGTGTCCAGCGCAGGGCACTGGGTCTGAGTTCTGGTCTCCACATTGCTCCAGGATGCCGTCTTGTGGCCAGATAGTTGAGCTAACAAAAAAAACCTTTTGTCCTCTCAATGAATCGCACATTCCACATTTCTCTGGCTTAATCAGCATTTTAAAAATATTTCTCCCCTCCCCCCAATCTAAGTGCTTACTTTTTATGACCACTGATAGCATTTGTGACTCTATAAGCTGAGATAATGAAGTAAAAAAATCAATGTGACTCAAGGTAAAAAGTAAACATTCCTAATGCCAACAAAGGATTTCTTTTGTTGGGGATAGTTTCTGCTTGTATTAATATATGTAATAGTGATCCTCTTCTCCCAGGGTCAAATTGTGTTGCCTGTCGGTGGCATTTAAACTGGCTGTCCAGCACTCGGGCAGCCTAGGGGGGAAAAAAAACTTTAAAAAGTACTGATGGGGCTGAGGTGAGAGGATTGCCTGAGCCTGCTGGTTCGAGACCAGCCTGGGCAACTTGTTGAGACCTCACCTCTACAATGGATCAAAAATTAGCAGGGCGTGGTGGCGTGTGCCTGTAGTTCCAACTACTTGGAAGGCTGAGGCCAAAGGATTGCCTGAGCCCAGACGTGGCCATGAGCGTGCCACTGCACTCCAGCCTGGGTGACAGAGTGAGACTCTGACTTTTAAAAAAAAAAAGTACTGGATCCCATATTCAGATATTCTATTTTAATTATCCTGTAGTAGATTCTAGGCATATGTGTATATACATATTTTTCAATTTTCCTACAAGCTTATAATGTGCAGCCAGGATTAGAAACCACTGAGGTTCACATTCTGATAGCCTTACTGACAACCTGCAAGCTAAACCATGTGTTTATATGACATCCATACCTACTCAGTTAAACATCCTACCTTGACTTTTTTTTTTTTTTAGTGTAACATCAGCCTGATGGTGGAAGATAACACAGTGAAGAAGCAATAGCACTTATCAATAAAACCACAGGTCACAGGATTTTTTGATCCCTACTGATTAAATGTCACAGTTTAAATTGTTGGAATGTTTGAGAAAAATGAACAGTTACAACCCTTCTCTGTTCCCTCCACAAGAAAGAATGAGGCTTCAAAACCTGAGACTGGCTATACAATTTTCAACATTCTTGATTGTTAAGCAAATAAAATGTCCTCAATTTTCCAGGACAGTCCCTACTTGAAATATTTTTCATATTTTCTCATGAATACACTGATATCACATTCATTTGTTCATTCACAAATATTTTGTGAAAAATCTGCCATACATGAGTATTGGAGTTCGTTTCTGCTTCCACCAAATTTACATTCTAGAAGAATGAGCTGGATTGAACAAATTAACAAACCAGAACAAACAGTGCTAGGAATTAAAAACAGGTGTGTCATAGAACAAAGGGGTGGTTACTTGAGATTTGGTAATAAGAGAAGGCTTCTCTGAAAAGGTGACAATTGAGCTAAGAAATAAATGACAAGAGGAGCCAGCCTTGTGAAAACTGGGAAGAACGCATTTGGAGCAGATATCTAATTTTCCCTGGGCAGGATGCCATTGTAGCTAGGACATCAAGAAGGAAAGCAAAAATCGGAGGAGATGTGGATGTAGAAGTAGGCAGACAACCACTCATGTAGGCAATGTTTTCAATTCTGACTGCACTTTCTGGAGCACTTAAAAATATTCCAGGCCAGGCTCGGTGACTCAGCCTGTAATCCCAGGACTTTGTGAGACTGAGGCAAGTGGATCGCCTGAGCCTGCAGGTTCAAGACCAATCCGGGCAACAATAAATGAAAAAAATTAGCCGGGCATGGTAGTGCGTGCCTGTAGTTCCGGCTATTTGGAAGGCTGAGGCAGAAGGATCACCAGAGCCCAGCAGGTCGACGCTGGGGTGGCCGTGAGCATGCCACTGCACTCCAGCGTGGGTGATGGAGTGAGACTCCAACTCAAAAAAAAAAAATTCCAAAACTTAGGCCCACCCCAGTTCGTCGATTCGGAGTCTCTGGGGTTCATTAGCTTTCTCCAGGTGTTCTCCACGTGCAGAAAGTAGTGAGATCCAATAAGTAAGGCTTTGAAGTCCAGGGTAAAGAGGTTTAAAAAGGGGTTTTATTCTACATATAATGAGAAGTAACTAACAGAATGGCTTTAAGTAGGGAAGTGATGCCGTTCAGTGGAAAATGGATTTGGGTTGACTCAACAGATCAGAAGTAAGGAAATTGGTTAAGAGGCAGTTGCAATATTCTGGAAGAGAGATGGTGATGTTTGGAACAAGTAGCGAGAAATGGTAAGGTTTGGCATGGTATAGGCATATGGTGTTAGAATCAACCACACTTAATAGATTGGTGATGAGTTGACTCCTAAGGTTGGAGTTGAACATGGTATGGGATGGTGGTATTCTTTACCAGGATAAAGAAGGCTGAGAGAGAAGCAGGTGAAAGGTGGAGCAACTAACATATGAACATGTAGGGTCTAAGAATATGACATTCAACTTGCCAATTGGTCAGCTAAGTGACAAAATCAAACAGGCAGTTGAAGAGATAATTCTGGAACTCAGCAAAAGATTGAGGCCAGAGATGCAAGTTAGAAGCCCCCATTATGTAGAAACTATTCAGAGTCATGAAGACTGCTTAAGAGTATCTGGAGAGAAAACTGCCAAAGTCTAATCGAAAGTTTGTTTTGTTTTTAATAGAAAAAGTATTTTAAGAGAAAAAAAGCCTGCTGGTTCAAATGCTGCTGAGGGTCTAATGGAGAAGTAACCACTGGAAAAAAATGTCTCTAATTTGGGTTTTGCGAGATACAGTCACCAAAGAAAATGCTGTTAATAACTATAAGATTCTTGCCAAAAGTTAACAGGTATATTTGGCAAAATAAACCTAGACTGAAAACATGTAGGTAAAGATGTTAAAGGTATGTGTGTGTGCAGTATCAATCAATGCAAGATCATTAAGAGATAAGCAAGATTGAGGATTAAAAAAATCATGTGGATCACATTTCTTTCTAAAGTAAAATTGAGTGGATATGTTACAAAGTACACAAATAGTGACTCAATAAATTTTACATATTTTTCCACTTCCCTTTTCTTTTAAAAATTCAGTAGAACCTAGGAGAGTTGGTGTGTAAGAAATAACAGTCAAGGGCTGGGCCAGTCATTTCAATCAAAGAAATGACTTAGACTAGGACTAGGGGAGCAACTCCACGAAATGACCCCTTAAATAAATGAACCAAATGTTTTCTACCACTACTCTTAAAGTGGTCATCCCACCCCCAATCCAGTAAGTGTAGTTGACTCTAATGCCATATGCCAAACCTGACCATTTCTCTCTACTTTAAGAGTTCTATTGAAAATTGTGTAAAGTGAATAGAATACTAAGGTGCTTTAAAACAACCTTAATTTGTTTAAAGGAAAATACAATGCATGAACTAATCTGTGTGCCACACAAAGGGCCAGATGTTTCAATGACACAGGAAATCGGATTACAGTTACCTTGAACTTCATCAGAGGGCTTCATTTCCAAAACCAAGAACAAAAAAGCTAGAATTAGAATTTCATCCTCCAAATGTCCTAAAATGTTTTATACTAGGGTGAACTGTGGAAAAACTAAGGTAATGTACAATTCCTAAAGATGATTCTAAACACATATAAAATAAGCCAAAAACATTTTTGCAACCCTTATTTATATTCATGGTGAATGACAGCATATTTCTATTGTTTTTAATACAGCATGCGAACAGGAATCTCTCTCAGTACAAAAGAAGAAACGTCTTTTATTCCAAATGACTGCTATGTTAATATGTAGTCCCATGAAACTGTTGTCCAACTTGCAATATGGTGTATAACACCCAGGAAAAAAGTGTATCCAATGAAATAAAGTTCCCTTTTTACATGATAAACAGATCATAATAGTCACCCTTTTAAGGCTCCATCTGGCATGCCTTACATTAAACAGCCACATTTATGACCCATGGTCTTTTATGTCACCAGGAAATATTTACTGAAGGAAATGTTTGTTCAGGTTTGTTTGTCATGAGGTTACCACCTGTTTGGAGTTGTTGGGATAATCAGTGTTTGAAGTATCACAGATTCAGGTTTGTTCTTCACAAGCAAAACCTGGCATTTTTCATATGTTCCTGGGTTTTCATCACAAATTCAGAAGAGCAAAATTAAAGAGATGATCTTCTGTATTAAAGGATATGGAGATAAATGTGTTTGCTCCTTTTTACTGAGGCAAACAACTGACTAATGTTAATTGCACAGCCAGCAATTTAGTACTTTCCAAAGATTTAGAAAACAAATGTATTTTATCACTATTTCTGTAACTTTAAGGCAGTTTCCGAAAACAGGTTTATGTCAAATTTAAAAGTAATTATGGTTTTCAGCGTGTTGCTGGTTGCTATGGGAGAATTTATAAATATGCAAGTCATTTATTGAGATAATAAGACTGGGAGTAATGTAACTATTCAATAAAATCACATTTACTTTAACATACTAAAAATTACATAATCAAAACGCCCTAAAAACCCCCAGGAAATGAATACTAGGGAAATAGTTTTAGATCTGTTGTACAGAATAAGTAAGCCAGACAGAAATATTTTAGATCTTATAGTGGCTAAGGTAATTATATGATAACTTTGGTTTGTCACTACATTAATATCAACTACATATTTAAAAGTATGCTCTGGAGTGTACGTGTCTTACGTGGAGAACTCCAGTTGCATTTTGCAGTGTTCAGGAAGTTATTTTCTGACAAATCCTGAGACGCGAGCCTGCTAGATGCTCGCAGAAATGTTTTTAGATGAATCCAATGTCAATTAGGATCAAGTATATGAAAATAAGATGCAAATAGTTCTATTTATTTGAGCATAGTGACATCCCTAGGTTAGTAATGATGATATGGTATTACATATGATGTTTGACATGATAAGAGCTTCAGATCCTGTTATGCTCCTTGTTTCATGATTTAGGTAATGCTAGAGACAACATTTGTAATCTCTAAAGGGGAATCCTTGTTTTCCTGAATTTGCAAAGATTATTGTTAAAAGTGTCTTAAAAGATTTTTGGAGATTCCATTAATGCAGTCCCCACAAAGACTTCTGAAAAGGTAACTATATAATGGAATGAATCTTTCCATTGTATCAGCCCAGAAACCTGAAGTTCTGACTTCTGTAGTTTACTAATAAACATAATACTGCCAATAAATTCCCCCCAGAGCTGTGCATGTAATAAAAAGTAACCTCATTTGCAATGGGGGTGTTGGCAGCAGAACTCATCTAGGCCATGGGGCTATTCTGCCCACCTTAGGGGTCACGAGAGTTCAGCTTCTACCTTCTGTAAGTGTGATCGGTTTATTCTTCCACTTATATTTTTAACTTTATCACTGAGAAAATGTGCTACAAATAGGAGTAGCTTAATAAAGTGAAATGAGATTTGTGAGATTCAACATCTAGCACCTGCCAGGTTTGGAGCATTTTCTCATCCATCTGGGATAACCCATGCTGACAAAGCTTAGCTTTGCGAAACCAATTATCCACATCGCTTACAGGGACACGACCTGAACAAGATTATTCGCAGCCCACTGCTGCGAATACCTGACAACCCCCAGAGGTTGTTTGTAATACCATTGTGACATACCCCATGGATGCCTTTTTGGAAGGTGAGGAAGAAGGTGTGGGCAAACAACTAAAAAGACTCCCATTGTCTTCCTTTTTTAAAAATGTGCTCTGATGGTCAAAACTTTTAAAAATGTATCTCTGTGTCCAACGATGTCTTAAATCCCTTTTACTACCTCACTCGTCTTCTACAATATTGGTTCCTTGTCCCCTTTTTCTCCCTATCTTTTTTCTTCATACACAATGCTGAACCCTTTACTTCAAAATATTTTCATCAGAATATTTTATGACGGGTCAAGTTTGGAAAACAGATAGAATTTCTGCACTTGCCCTTGATCCTGAGAAACAAGTAACAACTTTTACCTTTTTTATGAGTTTTAAGAAAATAGCCCCAGGCTTGAAAATCTGCAGACTCTGCCTAGATTGGTGATACCCATGGGAACTTTCTTCGTTGTTTTCAGACTAGCCTACAAAGACAGGATTTTATCCAAAATCTCTCTATCTCAATGATGTGGTTATACAAAAAAACATGTGATTCTTCAGTAACCAAGCATGAATGCCCTGACATACCCCCTGGAACCTAAGCTCTTTTTGAAGGCAGGTTCTGTGTGTACTTTTTACATCATACCTACCTTAGCACCAAGTATAATGCCTTGATCACAGAATTTTTCAGAGTGCTTGTGAAAGTAGACTTTTAAAAAAGTGTATTCTGCCCTTCTACTCCTGGAAACCCCCAAATAACTAATACTACAATCTAACTCCCCCAACTTGGGAATCTTGGTGGTCAGAAACGCCAATAAATAGTGCATTTCTTTTTCATGGGAGAAAGAAGGCCAACTCTCCCCCCTCCTTGGCTCGCCCAACCTCTCCCCTAAACACATTGGTATTCCATTCCTATTTCCTCGCTTTATCTAGCTCCCATTACTACAGTATGACTTCTCTTTATGGTAGAGACAATCTGTTATATAGTACAGGTTGGTGGGTTTCTGGGGGATTAACATGGAGAGCCAGATTCCTATGAGGATGGGTCTTTTAGGCGAGGAGGCACAGGATGAGCAAGTCCCCAGATAACTATCTAGTGGGACAAGGCAGTGACAAATAAGTGAAGGCAATCTGTTGCTATCTCTTCTTCTTGCAGCCCCTTGACTGCCAAGCTTCTCCAGGACCATGTTTGCCAACAGAACACCATCTCTGTGGTGCTACCAGTGTGAGATGTCTCAATGGGAATCAGAGCACAGCTCTCTTAGTTATCGACCTTAGCTCCAAAATGCAGACACTCCAGCTGTGCCGCTGTGTGAAGACCACTTGAGAGTGCTCCATTGCCATCTGCTCACTCTACGGACCCCTTGTCACATCATCACACTTGTTTTGCACAATTCAGAAAGCCACATGAAAAGTATGGGAGAATAAATTTTACCTAACTTCTAATGTAGTGCTATTACCTCAAGCAAATCAACTTCAGCTTCTTTAACTATAATTGAAATAATACTTTCTTCCTGACCTCCTATCTGCAAAAACTAAATAAATATGTATTAAAGCCTCTATTCTTTGTAACTAAAATGCACTGCTCAAGAAGACATCATCATCATAATTATTATTATTAGTCTCCAATGCAGGTTTGATTTTCAGAATTCCACAAAACATAGTGATATTTGTACTTTCAAACAAAAGGAATTTACTTTGAAAACACTGATAAAACAAATTTCCTTAGTACATTCCTCAGTTTCTAGAAACTGAAAAACCACATTGTGGCTTATAAGGAATAGTAAGGAATCAGACAAGAAATTAACATCTATGACTATAGAATCATAGAATGTTAGGTCTGACGGGGATCTAAAAAGACACTGAAACTTAGACTCTGGTTTTGCAATCATGAAAATCCAGAAAGAGAAGGACAAGTGACACAAGCAGCAAATATGTATGCAACACCCACAGGCAGCCTCTGTGCCTGGTGCTAAAGGAGGAAGGTATCCCCAGATGTGGGCATACAAAAATATAATGGAAGGAGAAATTTGATACTGTGAGAGAACCCAGATTAATTTTAGTGAAAAAGGCTTATTGGAAGAAGCTGTGTTCAATATGAGCCTTAAAGGATAACAGAATTTCAATAAGTGTAAATTCTACATGCTTAAAGCAGGACAGTTTACCCATTGGGGTGCTTTCTGACAAGGCTGCAGTCCATTTGCCTGATACATTGGGTGCAAAATGAAAGATAAGAGGACCTTGGGCTAGCTGGTTGAGGCCAGATCACAATAGGCCTTAAAAACTAGGCTGATGAATTTGAATTTTATCTGTAGGCCTTAAACTTTGAATGTTTTTTTAGCATGGAACTGAAATGATCAGAATTATCTATATTGAGGTATAGAAACAGCTTTTTATCCAAGGGCCCATGGAATGCCTTAAGGGACGCACATGTGTATGTGCACTCAAAGTTGTATATGAACATATTCATTTTTTGCGTTTTGGAATGGCTTCATAAGCTGGAGAGGATAGTTTTTTTAAAAAAGACCTTTAGAAACCTAGGTTGGCAGAAGCATTATGACAATGGAATATAACAATCCTCCTTAAAGAAGGAAGTCCAATTCATTCTGTGAAAAATACAGCAGACTGTATTTCTATATTTCAACTATAATTCATGAATGTTTACAGAGTTCAGCTCCTGAATATGGGACACTATGTCTCTTGGCCAATAATTTTTGGTTATTAAGTTAACTTGAGTTTTATATAATAAAAAGATTCCTGAAATTGTTTGTTTATTTCTCAGCAAAAGCCTCTGTATTTGTAAAGAATCCCCAATGAGGCCAATAGCTCACTTGAATCACTTCCCCAGCTCCCTAAGGCACCATATTTGAAAAAATATGGTCATTACCCTGGAGCTTCATAAAAGGTTCAATGCCTAATTCGTCTGTTGATAGCCAACAAGTAGGCTTTGCCAATGACACAATATTTACTACCTTTTTTTAGAGACTATTTTTGTCCCCCAACCCTCCAAGGGCAAGGAGACAATTGGCTTCAGCTGTATTTATTATTATAACAGATAGAATTTCAGATTTTCTTTTCTGAAATGACACTTTAGAGTGATGTTACTGATAGTGAAAATGGCTTTTAATGTGCTAGTCTTTGGCTTCCAATAAGAATACCAACTGAGCTAAAACTTCCTTGCAAGTTGAAAGTCTTCCTGAAAGAGTAAAGCTTTTATTCCAACTTAGATTGATGCCAGAGCTCTTTGTAAAGTTTCCCTCACATTACATTTGTTCTGTTTTCTATACAAGATTGTTCATAAGTAGCTCAAAACATGAATAACAAAAATCATGACTTGAATCTTCAGATTGGTGTTTCTCCTTCTCCCCTTAAGGAAACCAATGCAAGCTAAATTCCTGTTAGAACTTGAGAGGATGGAATCAGTACTAAGTCCAGCTAGAGTCTTTTGTCTCAAAAAGATGCCATTACTTGATTGACATAGTACTGTTATATAGCATATTGGGTCATCATATAACCCTCTTTTTAGATATTTGTCCTCAAAACCTAAGATGTCTTTATTGCTAGCAGTGACCCTTTTCCCTACAAGAGTAAACATTAAGAGACAAGACATAATGTTTTAATTCTGTAAAAAGAATAGAACATAGTCACTGATCTTCTTTGAACCTCTTTTTGGTGAACCTCCTTGGGAAAATGGAAATTGTACCAACTGTCATTTAAGTTTTAGAATTGAATCCTTTGAAGCTCAGACAAGATGCCTTAATTTTGTATATCATTCTGTTGTCTTACTATTTTCCAGTATCCCTTACTTTTTCTGAAGCATTTTTTAACTTCAAAATATATGTATTAAGTGAAAATTGAGGCAATGGATATATAAAAATGAATGACAAGTCCCTGCCCTCAAGTCTAGAATGAAAGAGAGATTGAGTAACCCTCGACCAAAATATAGCGCAAGGAGGACTGTGATAGAGGTATGATCGAGGTGCAATAAGCCCACCAGGGAGGAGGTTCTTTATCTTGGCACATCAGAGAAAGTATCTAAGAGGAGGTGGCTTGTAGAAGTTTGAAGCAGGAGTAGAAATTTCCCAGCTGGGCTAAATGAGGGCTGTAGGACAGGGCAAGTGTCTTATTTTCCATTTTATACATTTGCTAAAAAAAAAAAATGCAAAATCACTTAAGCTGGTTTTTCTAGCTTCTAAAGAAGGAAAACTTAGCTTTTAAAATAAAAATTAAGTAACTGATTTCCTTATTAAACTTCTGTAAATGATTAAGTTTATTATTAGTCCTGTTAGCCTGCCCAAATCTCAATTTGGATAATTGCATTCCTCCTACCTAATTCATCCCTGTAGTTTTAATTAGTTTCAGAATTCAACTTCACTTCTCCTCAATTGTTATGTAGTGTTGTTATTTGGTATTAAACAGCTGTTATGTTCTACAACAGAGCTGAATATTTTTTAGTAACTGATGCAGTGATTTCAGTCCTGAAGGGCAGATAAAGCAATTTGCAAGGGCTTTGAGATGGCAAATAATTCCTAAATGCATAGATATGTGGTGTTAATTATTAATAACTACCCATATAGTCACTGCTCTTGGGATAACACAGAATATGCCTTTGGTCTACAAAGTCATATATGCAGAGAAAAAAATTCTTGTTTCTTTACATATTGTCTGTGTTGACATACACTCAAAAGTAGTGTTCTTTGTTCTTTCTTCTCTTTCTTCTACTTTGCTGAGATCATATTTGTTTTAATTAAATATATGCTGCAGTATACTAAGAACAGATGCTCATTTTGTTTTTTAATAAACTTGGAGGAAGTTTGATAGGTCATTTATGTGTTTGGCAATGTGCTATGTAACCATTTTTCTTTTCATCACTTGTTTGTTTATGTCTTTCTGGGGATGACAAGATTGAAATTCTGCAACTAAAAGCTACTTGGAAGTCTGACTTTAGTGTGTTAATAAATTCAGTCCTACTCTTAAGGAGCCATGATACTGCTGCTGCTGTTATCAAGGGTCCTATTTGACACCCCTAACAGAGACTAGCATTCTATGCCATCCATTACAATTTTAACCCTTGGTTAGAGTTCAGGTCTAGGGAAAGCAATAATGACCTAATTAGTAGAAATGCAAACAGCCTCCTTCTCATCTCTTTTACATCAAAAAACAGCTTTTCTTTGTTCTTTTGGTGAATGCTGTGGAACATCTGAAATAGCTTTCTTTGAAAACTGATGTCTAGTGAAAGATTAATTTCTGTCTGTGAAGTGGGACCAAAAAAACCCGGAATTATTTTTTGGAGGGCTGGCCCCTTATAGTACAGGTTTCTCCCACTAGTGAAGTGTTCTAGGAACCCATCGACATCAGTGTACCAACTAACATTGTTGTTGAGAGACTGCACTCGTCTTCAGTGAATTTTTTTTGGAGATTCTTTCAAGCATTTGCCCATTTCCTGATGGACGATTAACACTAACTGCCCAGACTGTGCTTAGTGTTTAGCAGTTTTTGACCCCTATGCCCATCCTCCTTATTCACCCAATCTCACCCTCAGTGACTTTTGTTTGTTTGTTTCCCCGAATAATAAAAGTCCTCAACAGGAAATTGCCCATGTAAAAAAGGTGAAACAAAAAAATAATAGAAGCAGTAAAAAGCATCACAATGGCCAAGTTCAAAAACTGTTTTGAGCAATGGAAATAGAGTCTCAATAGGTATATTGCATCAAATGAAGAGTACTTTGACAGAAACTGAAGTTTAAACATGTAAGAATAAATGCACAATTTTTTATAAATAAATTCCAGGTTTTTTTGAGTCACCCTTGTATAACATGCAGCTCAAATATCAACTATTGTGTGAAGTCCAACCAACTGTCCCAGATAATTGTGTATCCTATCCTATGCTTCCAACAGCATTCTACAGTATCCACTTCAAAACTTATCATATTGAATTATAATTAACTGTTGTTTTTTTACTCCCATGCCACACTCTGAGTTCTAAGGGATCACTATGCTAACACTTAAGATGTTCAAAGATAAATTAATGAAGGAAGGAAGGAATGAATGAATGAATGAATACCTGCTGCTGCAAAGCCTCTTGGTAAGACTGAAGAGACTGTTTAGAAGGTTTTGGTTTATCTCCAAAAAACAATCCTGGATTTATCACTCGATCACTTGTAATTTTCAGTTCATTCTGTCCAACCGTATTCCTACATCAAATACACAATAAATAATTTGAATCTATGACAAAGCAAGAAGAAAATGCAACAGTTCTTTGAAATAGCATGGTATATAAATACATTTAAAAACAGAGAAGGACATTTCTCTATAGACCAAAGAGGAATTCTTAAGTAAATAATCCCTTCCTTAGCTCTTCCTTCTACTTCTGCTTTGACAATCATGGAACTTTCAAACTTGCTGGATCTACTTTTTTTTTTTTTGAGTTGGCGTCTCACTCCGTCACCCAGGCTGGAGTGCAGTGGCACACTCATGGCCATCCCAGCGTCGACCTGCTAGGCTTCAACAATCCTTCTGCCTCAGCCTTCCAAGTAGCCAGAACTACAGGCACACGCTACCACATCCAGCTAATTTTTGATTTATTGTAGAGATGAGGTCTGGCCAAGTTGCCTAGGCTGGTCTCAAACCCGCAGACTCAGGCAATTCACTTGCCTCAGCTTCCCAAAGTGCTGGGATTACAGACTGAGCCACTGAGCCTGGCCTGGATCTATTTCTTGTTCTAGGTAACAGTTACATAGGAATGAAAAAGTGTGTGTGTGGTAATTCATCAAGCAGTATACATATGACTCAGGCACTTTCCTGAACATATAGAAATAATATCACAATGAAATAACCTTAAGTAACACCATAACAGCTAATAATTTATTTTTAAATGACTAAGTCATAAGATTATTTCCTAGTTATTTCAGTAATGTAACAATATAATTATAGCAAAAAAGGCTAACTGCCCCCAAATAAAATTACAATTTTTGAGAAACTCACAAGGAAACAAAAAAGAAAAAATTTAAAACATTGTGAGCCGGGCTTGGTGGCTCAGCCTGTAATCCCACGCCTTGGGAGGCTGAGGTGAGTGGATCGCCTGAGCCCGTGGGTTCGAGACCCGCCTGGGCAACTTGGCGAGACCTCATCTCTGAGTAATCTCTGCACACTCCCTCACCCCCTTCCCCCAAAAAACCACCCATCCCCTAACCTCACACCTATATAACTGGCATTTATTAGGCACTTATTAAATAATCGGTGACTAAAAAAATTGGATGAAAGGAAGAAAAGAATACGTCCAAAAGATTATCAAAAGCACCCTAGTCTGCTCGGATGTTTTATGCCTTGGAGATCGCAATATATCAGAAAATTGTAGGGTGGTTTGTGATTAAATTTTTTTGAAAGATTTTTAAGTATCAGTAGATAAGGATCT
>CAUYQG010188371.1:0-15014 GCA_963574415.1 Tarsius wallacei
GAGTGGATTGCCTGAGCCCGCAGGTTCGAGACCCGCCTGGGCAACTTGGCGAGACCTCATCTCTACAATAAATCAAAAAATTAGCCAGGCGTGTTAGCGCGCCTGTAGTTCCAGCTACTTGGAAGGCTGAGGCGGAAGGATCGCCGGAGCCCAGCAGGTAGAGGCTGCGGTGGCCGGGAGCAGCCACTGCACTCCAGTCTGGGCGACAGAGTGAGACTCCAACTAAAAAAAAAAAAAAAGAAAAAGAAAAGAAAAGAGCTACTCATCTTGGCCACCCATTGGCCTTCTGCTAAAGTGAGTTCCAGACACCAAATCAAGCCATAAAGCCCTCTAAATTAAACACCCAGACTTCCAGAAAATGCCAGATTTTAATGAAATTCTGGTTTTTCAGAAAACGCCAGATTTTAATGTAATCCTGGGTTTTTTGTTTTTGCTTTAACAAGGAGCACTGACCTATGCATCCCACTGAATGATAACATACACGCCGGTCTCCTTCCCCTTGTCTCCACCAGACACACCAACTTAACCACTCCAGCCCTAGGATGGGGAATGATGGCGCAATGAGCTGCCACTTGAGATCTGAGTACCAGAAGCAGCAGCCCCAGTTGGCAAAATGCAGCAGGTCTTCAACACAACCATCCAGGCAGCCTGCAAAACAGACAATTGTCACATTTCTTCTGATTGTCCCATTCAAAGTTTACAACAGAAATGGGAAATGGGAGTGCATCTAATGCCACCCTCAGCCTGTATTCTCCCTTCAATCGAATTCACATACACACACACACACACACACACAGGCACCCTTCCACATCTTTACCTCATTTTTTTCATGGGAGGCAGTTAAGCACAGAAGATCTGGAGTCAGAGTTAAGACTGCAGCTCAAGCCGGGCTCGGTGGCTCAGCCTGTAATCCTGCACCTTTGGGAGGCTGAGGTAAGTGGATTGCCTGAGCCCGCAGGTTCGAGACCCGCCTGGGCAACTTGGCGAGACCTCATCTCTATAATAAATCAAAAAATTAGCCAGGCGTGGTAGCGCGCACCTGTAGTTCCGGCTACTCGGAAGGTTGAGGCGGAAGAATCGCTGGAGCCCAGCAGGTCGAGGCTGCGGTGGCCAGAAGTGGCCACTGCACTCCAGTCTGGGTGACAGAGTGAGACTCCAACACAAAAAAAGAAAAAAAAAGACTGCAGTTCAACCGCTTATTGCCTTGAGCAAGTTACTTCACCTCATTGTGCCTCAATCTCCTCTTCTATAAAACAGAAATGATAAAAACTCGGAAATGATAAAAACTCGGACCTCAAAGAGGTGTGACAGTGACTGAAAGAACCAATCCATGGAAATGCTTAGAACTGTGCCTAGGATTCCGTAAGCGTTAGCTATTTTTATCATTACCTATGCTACTTGATTGAAATTATTTATTTCTACATCTGCCTCATCTCTGAGTTATTAAGAAAAATTATACAAAACTAAAGATAATCTTAAAGGTTTCTAAGTCATGTTCAAGTATTATTCAACACACAGGCCTAAAAAAAAGTAACTTCATTTGACCTATTACTTTTTATTGATTAGAGGCCAGATTCTGAAAGTTAGATATTTATTTGTAGAAGATTGATAAATTACAAATAATTTTTACCCAGGAGAGAGGCACACTGTTTCTTTCCAATTAAAAAGAATAAACCTGAAGGTTAAGGGTTTTAGGGTCTTGGAGAACATTAACCAATTCTGTGCCTAAATTTGCACTCTTATTCCAGCAAGTTCTTTTTTTTTCATTTATTACATTTACCAGTTTCTCCTACCCTCCTTTGATTCAACTTTGCCATTTTGCTGGTCCCTAATTAATGAATTAAATAAATCTTTGACACCCACTCTATATTTTTCTGAGATCTGTGTTTTCACATTTGTTTGTTGTTGTTGTTATAGTTGTTGTTTTAAAGTATTCTCTGTCAGAAGCCATGGGCTCCCTGCAACTCATCATGGCAAGGCCCTCTCAGCCATCTTTGTGCGCTATTTCAGTGTTTCTCACATTTAGTGTGCACCCAAATCAGCTGAGGGGTCATCAGATCTGGGGAGAGGCCTACAATCTGAAATTTCTAGCAGATGCTGCTGGCCCTAGTCCTGAGCATGAAGCCTGGGCTTAGAAAACGCAGGTGCTTAGAAATGTCTATGTAAATGTCCTCCTGACCCAACTGCCGTCCCCTGCAATACTTATCTTTTATTTTCACAACTCTGCGCAGTAATACAGAGGTTCTGATTTGGGTGGGGACATGGTAGACCTTGTTTAGTATCATAATGACCTAGTTAAATGGGAGATTCCCGAGCGTGTGAGGGAAGACAACAGGGAGAGAGTTCTGTGACAGGAAAATGCTATTGATTGGGATATGTAAACCAAGTCGCTGACAATGGCTCTGGCTCCCCTACAGGCAACCTCACTCTCAGAGGGGGCATGACTAACAACGGTAGCATTGTCCAACTCATCCCCCAAGGCCACATGGATCCCCTCTCAGGCTGTTTTAGGCTTCAGAGAAGTAAATTGAGGTAGATCTTGAAAACACAGTGGGAGATGGGTATTGTCCAGATTTGGACTATCTCCCCCCTGGCTCAGGGAGTGTCCTCTGGCCAAGACTGGTCTCTGAAGGGTGCATATTCCCAATAATGAGTCATGGCATGCAGGTGACCAAGCAAAGCTGAAAACAATGTAGTATTACTCTTAATCAACTTGATTTATCCTATTTATTATTTATTACTCTTAATCAACATAACTGTAAACACCATATAGCAACTTAATCCATTGCCTTGCTTGCCTGTAAAACTGTTGCAGCACCCTGAGGTGCAGATTCTTCATGACCTGCCCATTTCCCTACTAGACCTCCAGGTGACTTTTTTGGAATAGGTAAACTTTACACACAAGCCCTCTCAGATTTGGGATTACTGTGTTACAGTGTGCCTTCATGTATATATAATTAACAGGCCGTCAACTCTCAGCTACCAGAAAAAATAATAATTATGTGGCCCTTGTGTGCATTTAGGCAGGATTATAAATGTCTACCCAAGTGGTTCTCAACTCTGACCACACATTAGCATTGGGAACTTGAATAAAAACAACCATGTGCCTGGGTCTCACTTCCAGAGAAGCTGCTGTGATTTGTCTGAGCGGGACCTGAAGGATATTGCCCTGTGGTTAAAGGAGAGATAACAGTTTCCTTGGCTGCACTGTCTTGGAGGTAAGTGAAAAGTCACTGGGTATCGACTCCTTGAATCATTCTGGCAACACACTAAGCTAAACTATCTCTAGGCATTTTAGGAGCATTGCAAGCTTTCAAAGAAAATATTTAAATTATCTGTACTAAGCTAGGCATGGCGACTCACGCCTAGCACTTTGGGAGGCCAAGGTGAGAGAATTGCTGGAGTCCAAGAGTTTAAGACCAGCCTGGGCAACATAGTGAAAACTCATTGCTACAAAAAAAGCAAAACATTAACCGGGCATGGTGGCACATACTTGTAGTCCCAGCTACTCGGGAGGCAGAGGCAAAAGGATACTCTGAGTCCAGAAGTCAAGGCTGCAGTGAGCCATGAGCATTCCACTGCACTCCAGCCCGGGACATAGAGGGAGAACTGACTTAATAAATAAATAAATAAATAAATAAATATCTGTACTTCACAACGTGAACACATTAGAACTGCTTTTCCGGGGAAAGCGCTAGATACGACTGGTTTGATGGAGGTGACGAGTATTCTGGCCATGAGGCGCTGCTTCCCCCAGTGAACATATGTCAGTACATACACAGGAAAGATCTGGAAGGAAATGGGCTAGACGTAATGGAGGCTCCCTTTGAGGAAGGAGGAGCTGGAAACTTACTTGCCCCTGGACGTAAGAAGAATGATGCTTTACCTGAGGCTGAAACTAATAAAATCCACACATAATGGATACGATGAAGCCACCAAGAGACTGTAAGTATATGATTAGAAGTCTTCTTTGGCTTTTTATTAAAATACTTTTGTTATTGAAATAATATATTTCTAAAAATAAATAAAGTTACTTTGAGAAGAGTTCTATGGGGTAGGAATGTAAAGTCTTCCATTTCTACCCCCTTTCATCCCCCAGCACTCCCTGCTTCTGGCTCCTCCTTCCTCAAAGGGAGCCTCCATTGTGTCTAGTCACTTCCTTCCAGATCTTTCCTGTGCGGGTACCCACACATGTTTGTGTGTGTATGTCACTTTTCTCTGTTTGCATGCTGGTTTCAAGTCTTTCCCACCATTCTCACTTAAATCAATCCATCAGGCTTTCCCCAACACTTTATCACAGCAACTTAAGCAAAGTTTCCCCAGCGTAAACCCTTTGGCAAATCTCAGTGACCGTCTTTCTTGCCTATCATCAGCGGTTGTCACCATGGCTCACTCTGGACCTCACAATCTTCTGGGTTTCCTCCTACCACTCTGACCACTTCTTCTCAGTCTCCTCTGCTGTTTCTTTCTCCTCTCTCTTCTTTTTTTAAATTTTTTTGAGTCAGAGTCTAACTCTGTCACCCAGGTTGGAGTGCAGTAGCAAGCTCACGGCCACTGCAGCCTCGACCTGCTGGGCTCAGGTGATCCTTCTACCTCAGCCTTCCAAGTAGCTGGAACTACAAGTGCAAGCCACCACAGCCGGCTAATTTTTTGATTTTTTGTAGAGAGGAGGTCTCGCCAAGTTGCCCAGGCTGGTCTTGAACCCTGGGCTCAGGCAATCCTCTCGCCTCCACCTCCCAAAGTGCTGGGATTACAGGCTTGAACCACCATGCCCGGCCCTCTCTGACTTCTAAACTTAGACACCCCCAGTCCTCCTAACTATCTCCCTGTCCTATCTGCACTCATTTGCTGGGTGACCTCAGTCAATCCCTTGGCTATAAACACCATCTGTATGCTGATGACACCCAAATTTACATTTTTTAGCCTGGATAATCCTCTCCTAAAGTCCATGGTTTGTGTTTTGGTTTGGTTTTTGCTATTGCATGGATATTTTTATGCATCTGTCTCTGTGTAAGTATCTCTGAGTTGTGACTTCTTAGAAGTGGAATTTAGAATGAGAATGTTTTGGAATACCCAGTACTGCAGTCAAGGTGACCTCAATTTAATTTCTGGGAAGTAGAACTGAAAGGTGATTGAATTCAGGAAATGAAAACTTAGTCAATTTTATTATGAGATGGTGAGAATGAAGTATAAGAAAGGAAAGTTCAATAGTGAGAAGTGTACATTGCTGCCCAGTACTCTCAGTCAGTCCAAAAATATGTATTGGATATCTACGGTAGGGCAGGCACAGGCAAAAGAGTGAGACGCCAGCTCTGACAAACAGGAATTTGGTCCTAGAAAGGCTATCTCTCTGGGGAGGCACTTCTAATCTATTGCTCCTGTCCATGGCCTTTGACCAGATTCCACCTCCACCGAGCAACTTTGGATTAGGCCCTGATCTCCCGTGTTATGCATGAATCTTTCAGGCATTCCAAAGAATGTCTCCCAATAGAACAACCACTTTCAGAATCATAATGGTAGCCACATCAGTGCTTATTTTGCACCTGAAAGTTGCTAAACACTTTAGCTTGCTATCTGCTTTAGTATGTATAGTTATTCTCTGAGGTGAGTAGTATTATCTCCATTTTCTAGATGAGGAAACAGGCTCGGCAAGGTTAGGCAACTTGCGCAAGATCACTTAGCTTCGCCAGGCTCGGTGGCTCAGTCTGTAATCCCAGCACTTCGGGAGGCCGAGGCAAGTGGATTGTCTGAGCCCAGCAGGTCGAGGCTGCGGTGGCCGGGAGCATGCCACTGCACTCCAGTCTGGGTGACAGAGTGAGACTTCAACTCAAAAAAAAAAAAAAAAGAAAAGAAAAAATCACTTTTCTTCACATAGCGGCAGAGACAAGGTAAGGACACAATTCTGACCCGTGACTTCTCAGAAGTAGAATTTAGGGCCTATGGCCATCATCCCTGAGCTGTCCTACCCATTTGATCCTTCAGGGGTCAGTCAAAGCAAATCGATCCTTTGATGCCAACCAACATGACCTGATAAAGCCTCATTTTTGCCCAGCAAGGCTGAAGACCAGGCTCTGGTCCAAGGTCACCCAAACCGGTGGTACCACAGGGAAAGGCTCAGCTTGAGAGCCAGTGCACATCCCCAGAGGACATCTGTCTCACTTTGGCCCTTTCGATCCCCAAAGAGATAAACAGTAACAAGGACCATGGTGTTTATGTAGCCAGGAAAAATGGCCATGTGTGGAAGACATTAGATTCTTTAGCCTGAGAGGTTTTCTTCCCTGTCACTTTACCAGGAATCAGGCTACTGCTTTGAAAGGAAAAAAGGAGAATTCATCCTGAAAACTGACCCGCATCAGTACCTCTGTCAATGAAAAGGATGTCTTCAGACTACACCCATCCTTATCCGGAAGGTTTATTTAAGAGGCCAAAACAAGTAAGAGGGCACAAATGAGGCAGGAGACATTTTGAGAACTAAGACACAACACTTTGGAAAATATCCTTAAATACTAACAAAAATAATGTCAAATACATGCAAATATTTTAAAAGGCTGAGGGTTAAAGTAAGAAAAGTTACAGAAGAACAGCTAAAATACAGAAGACAAGTGTAAACAGGTAATGAGAAATTACCAGTGGCTCCCGTATGTTGGGTCTATGTGCCAGGTACTTCACTGGTGTCATAGATCGTTCTCAAAAGAGTCCAGTGAAGTGGGTGTCATTGTATACATCTCTCAGATGAGGTCTCTTTGCTTTAGTGGCTGCCAAAACAGGATCTTTCTCCACGTGGCCAATTTTAGATCATTTCCAATTTTGATGCTGGGGTAAGGAGGAGGCACCAAGAGCGTGAGGCTGGGTGCTACTAGATGGATGGAAAGAACCATGAGCACCTCCAGAAGGGCAGAGCCCCAAGAAGGAAGGGGGATGAATGAACCCAGGGAAAACCACCAGGCCAGGAACACCCACACTGGACTGTGAATGAGCAAGAGACAAATTTTTGTTCATTCATTTACTTATTCATTCAACGACCACTTATGTAGGTATACTAGGTACCAGGCACTGTTCTAAGGGGTTTATAAAGATTAGCTCCTGTAATCCGCAAGACAACAGTATGAGGCACGTGTTAATATTGTTCCCATTTTACAGAGGAGGAGACTAACACACAAAAAGGCTGAATAACTTAGAAGGTACAAATATCGTGCTAAGCCACTGATTAGGAGTTTTGTTACAGCAGTGAGATGACCCTCATACAACGTGACTGTGTAGATATTTTCTGTTCGGACTATTTTGCCAAGGAGTTTGCAAAAGTCCCCAAAAAGCGACTTCAAAGACATTGGAAGTGAGGTTCAAAGGACAGTGCACATTTTGTTCTGGCTCAGTTCAAAACATTTATAGCAAGGATGAGTTTATTTGGATGGTATGGGGAGGAATAATATGTTGTCTACTAATGATTTTTTTGAAATTATCTATACAATTTTATCTACAAAATCCTTTGTGAAATTTATAATCTTCTAAATAAAATGAGTAAGTTCACTTAGATCCTGGGGCCCGTGGGTCCTCATCTGTTCAACGAAGGGTGGAGACAGATGAGCTGGAAAGTACCTTCCAGCATCAGCATTCTAGGCCATATCAGCAAGGGAAATTTAACTTCAAGGAGGAGTGACTGCTTTTCACAAACAGTTCACACACTCAGGGCCAAATTGAGCCTCTGACCCACCTTAACTCTGAGTTTGGAGCAGAAGTCATGAGGTGTCTGTGTAAGAATGTGAGCATATTTACAGACGCCAGCTGACGTAAAAGGATTCTAACGATGCTTTGATTTGGCTCTCATTTTGTAAAAATCATATACAGTGTATGATTCTACCATAATTAAAGTGACCAAGTGAGGTATTTTTCTTGGATGCCAAGATAGAGTACTGTTAGATCCTGGGAAGGTTTCTAAGAGAAAACATCAGATCAGCGGAGACAATCCGACTTCCTCTCCCTCCAACCATCTCCTGCTCTCTTTTGTTCTCTGTCCTCTGAGCGCCTCCTCATTAGGGCCGCTGGCTCTCTAATTTTGCAGTCCCACCGTTTGACCTTGAATTCACCTTTCCTTTTGACAGGACCTGCTGCTTTATCTCTTCCCTTTTCGGACTCTGCAAAGATAAAAATCTCATTTCTCAATGAAAACTGAGACTCAGACACAGAGTATACCCAGGAATCAGCTTAATTGGCAAAGAAAAAAGAATATTATTGAATGAGCCAGATAGCTGATCTGAGGCCAAAACCAACTTTAAATCTGGCATCATTATCGTTCTTTTCCAAACTCAGAACTGAACCAAATCACTGCTTTTTGAAGCCTTTGTGAAACTCAATCAAGCATGCAATGAAGTATGTGAATGATGATATTTACAAGAATCAGTTGTCCCAGGCTGCATTGTCACGGACTTGACCCTAACCAAGCTAGTACTGCCTCAGGTATATGGAAACTAAAATCCAAGCAAAAAAGTTTAAGCTTCTGCTCCATGTAGGGCTGAAGTAGTAACTGCAATTCATTGAGTCAAGTAGACTTAGTAGTCTCTAAAAACAAACAGATTTGAGAATCTGATTTCACCATTCGGATAACTGGTTTCTTCTTTATTCCATAAGCTAAAGTTAGACACCAAATCTAATATTCCTCGCTCTTGCTCTCTGTCTGTCTTTCCCACACCCCTTCTCCATCTGTCCTCTCCCCACTCCCTCTTCTCTCTCCTTTGCCTTTGGTTGATGGAGAAAAGGTCCTTCAAGTTTCAGCCTTCTTACAATTTCTCCTTTGAGAGGTTCAATCATAACTCTCTTATCTCTACGATTCCTGTTTTTGAGAGGTTCAATTATAACTCTCTTATCTCTATGATTCCTGTTTTCTGTCTCTGGTTCTATCCTTGCACCTAAAGTCCAGGTCTACAGGACATATTCACGTGGATGTTAATATAGCTTGTCTATAGCTTGTCTCTAAAAATGCACGTAAAATTCTTCCCCCAGTGAGAGGTAGAGTCTACCCTTTTGTCCCCTTGAATCGAGGCTGATGTGTGACTGTTTTGACCAACAGAATGCAATGATGCTGTGAGACTCATAAGGTTCGGTTTTAAGAAGGCTTCCAGTCTCTACCTGGGTCTCTCAGAACACTAATTCTGGGAGAAGCCAGTCCTGGAGAAAGCCAACTATCCTGAGACTATTATACTGCAAGGAAGACTGAGCTAGCAAGCAAGGAGAAGTCAAATGGAGAGATGCCCCACCAGTACCCAAATCACAGACATCACAGCCCAGCACCAGACAGATCAGTAAAGAAGTCATAAAGTAACTCCAGCCTCAGCTGTCATCCTACAGCAACCACCTAGCTAAGCTCATCAAGACCACAGAATAGAGGGAGATAATAATAAAAGCTTGTTTCAAACCACAAAGTTCTGGGATAGTTTGTTGTCCTGGAATACATAACTGGAAGAGATGTCTAGTTTTCATTTAGTCACTGACTCATTCATCTAACAACTGTTTATTGGGCACTTAACTGTATGTGCCGCAACTTGCAAGACACTAGGAATAAAAATGAACAAGACAGACCCAATCTCTACTTTCATGGAGTTGACAGCATGTTGGAAAGACAAAAATAATTGATTGACCATTTCAAACTTCTAACACCTCCTTCCTTGTGCTCACTCTAAGCTAGTGACTTTTCTCACCTTTCATTGAGAAAATAGAAATTATCAGAAAAGGAACTCCTTCATTAACTTGGAATGAAGATTCCTAACCTACCAGCATCTATGTTAAATTCCCCACCTTCTCTCTTGTTTTTCCGGATGAAGTGTCCCCAGAGTTTGCCCCACCAATTTGAGCTCTGGATCCCATCCCCTTAACAGTGACTTCTCCATCACTTTCATCAGAGAGCAAACATGCCTGGATGATCTCAACCCGAATCTCCACTTGAAATACCATCTTTGGGCCAATGGTCCAGGAACCCAGAACTCTAGCCTTGATCTTTCCCCAGAACCACAGACTTGTATAAATTCAGGCACCTACTTGGCCCCTCAACTTAGATATCTCAATAGGTGTCTCAAACTTAGAATTACCCCAATAGAACTCTAGGTGTTTTACCTGCATGCTACCCCCTCTCACATTCTTCCCTAGCCCCATAAGCGACCTCCTCTCCAATTTTTTTTTTTTTTTTTTTTGAGTCAGAGTCTTACTCTGCCACCCAGGCTGGAGTGCAGTGGCTCAATCATGGCCACCTCAGTCTCTACCTGCTGGGCTCAGGCAATCCTTCCACCTCAGCCTTCTGAATAGCGGGAACTACAAATGCACACCACCACTCCCGGCTCATTTTTTGGTTTATTGTAGAGACAAGGTCTTGCCAATTTGCCCGGGCTGGCCTTAGACCCCTGGGCTCAGGCAACCCTCTCAACTCGGCCTCCCAAAGTGTTGAGATTACAGGCAAGAGCCACCGCACCTGGCGAGGTACCTCAGGGTTCTTATCTCATGTCAAGGTGGAATGAGGGACACGGACAGCCAAAAAGTTGAGAAAGCAGGATTTATTGAGTGAACAGAAAAGTTCCCACAGTGGAAGGGGACCCGAGGGTGTTGTTCACCAATTTCATTTTTAAAATAGAGAAGTTATCCTTGATTTCTTTCTCCCTCTCACCCCCAACATCCAATCTAGGCAGCCCGTTGACTCTGCCTTCAAAACTCATCATGAATCCACCTACTCCCCTTCAGTTCAGCATCTCCACCCTGGTCCAGGCCACCAACCTCTCACTGTGCTGAAATCTCAAGCCTCCTAACTCACCTCCCTGATTCCACTCTGACCCATAACCTGAGCCTCCTTTTCTTACAATGACTCAATGGAAGCACCAGTTCAATGTCCAGAGGGCCCTGAAAAGGATTTTTAAAACTCTACCAAGGGTTTTAAACTGCCTTAAAGCAAGATACGCAGCATGAGTCGCAGTAAGTTATCCCAAAATCCCTCTCCAGCCATCCAGGCCTGTCCCCAAGGCAGCCATTTAGAAATCTCTCCTGGCTCATTTCCCCGCCCTTTCTTTGCAGACTCTCCTCCTGAACTCCTCCAATGTTGGCTGCTTCCCTCTTTCCTCCCCACTTCTGCTCAGCTCTTCACTAAGGAGACACAATTAGCTTTTCTAGGCCTCCTTCAATTCATCTTTTATTCCAAGCAGCAACACAAAGCCAGGCTCCAAGACCTCCTTAGGAAGGAAGGGGGAGGCTGCAAACATTTGTTGTACTATTCTTTTTCTTTTACCCCAGTCACAAATGCTCCCTAGGGAAAACTGCTGTCCTCTGAAAAGAGGACATCATCCCGTCCAGGTCACCCTCCAAACGCATAACCTATGCCAGTATCCCTCCCCCAGCCCTTCCCCCGCTACTGAATTGAGCCAGATTCTGCTCTGATGTAAGCTATGGGGGGTGGGGGGGGATGCTCAATTTGCCAGTGAGGACTTGAGGACTGGGTCCTCCAAAGTTTCTCCTAGTACAGTGACTTTCAAACTTTTCTTTTTCTTGAGACTTACTGTAAGAAATGTATTTTATACAGTAGTCAAGTGCACATAGGCGCACATACATGCAACTGAAACAGAAGTTTAATAAATATTACTTAACCCTCACATATTTTCTATTCTGTGTATATCTTTTTTTTTTTTTTTTTTTTTTTGGAGAAAGCAGGAGTTTATTAAGAAGACAGAAAAACTCCTGCAGTGGGGGAACCCGAAAGAGGGTTGCCCTGTGTATATCATTTTTAAATGGCACTAATCATCTTTTAGTGGCACATATCAAAATATTTACAGATGAAATGATAACGGAGTCTCAACTTGCTTCAAAAATTTGGGACAGACAAGTGAGTAGATGAAACAAAATTGGCTATGAGTTGGTCATCATATCAAATTGGGTGACAGACACACAGAGATTGTTATACCATCCTATATTTTGTCTACTTGATATCTTCCATAATAAAAATTTAAAACAAAAAAATCAATCATTCCCCACTAAATTACTTTCACGATCTACTAACAGGCCAAGAACTACAATTTTTAAAGTACTTTCTGGAAAATCTAGGAGTTGGGAAATTTAAAACTAGATGACAGAAAAACACATCAAATCTAAATTTAACCAGATATACTCATTCCCCACCCCAGACGAAGCCTATTTCTTCTTCCGGGGTTGGGAGAGCGGACCTTTACTGAATTTTTCCCCCTGATCAAGGTACAGTAGCATATCAGAAGTTCCTCTGTCAAAACTGAAACAGACACAGAGGTGATCTCCACCCACCACAATTCAAGTCAATTTCTCATGAATTCAATTTCTTAGACATTGGGGGACTTATTCCTGGGGGCCACAGCAATCCTCTCTATGACTAGCCCAGTCAAGCAAATGAAGGAATACTGTTTGTGACTAAACTTCTAGAGATAATCTGATAGGGTCCGGGATAAGGCATGAAAACCTGCTCATTCCCTCCTGGTCATCACTTCTGGCTCATCAGGTGCTCCCTGGTGATTCCTGGTATTACCTGAGGACCTCCATGGTCACGTCATCCTCTTCTTTCTTTCTCATTAATTTTCCTAAAGTGAGAATTCAGGCAGCCCTTTGGTTTGTAGCCAGGTATGAGATTGTTCTGTAGCTCTTAGTGACCAGGTGCTCCTGAACTAGCCTCAACTCTGCTTCTCCAGAACCTTCCATTGCATTGTGGAAGCCACAGCCATCCTCTGTGTCTGAAAGCACACATGGATCATGTCTCCATTCCTTTTGTTATGTAGTTATAAATTCTACCTGGAAATCCCACTTTGGTGAAAAATATTTCCACAGCTAAAGTAACTCTATCACAAAAATAAAGCCCCCCAGAGTCGAGTCCACAATGCTGTGGTAAACTCACACTTCTTCTTACCTCAGGCCTGTCATCTTCATAACTCAAGGTCGCCATCTCTCATCCCGTCTACAATTTCTCTAGTTTCCAATAACAAATAATTCCTGCTAGTTGTTTCCATATCCTTGTCGCCTGAACCACCACAGCAGCCCAATTCCCAATGAACCCAGATGTTATGAGTATCTGTATGGATTTAAAAATTAATATGGGCCGGGCTCTGTGGCTCAGCCTATAATCCCTGTACTTTGGGAGGCCGAGGCGAGAGGATTGCCTGAGCCCGCAGGTTCAAGACCAGCCCCGGCAACTTGGCATGCCATCGTCTCTACAATAAATAAATAAATAAATAAGTCAGGCGTGGTAATACGCACCTGTAGTTCCAGCCACTTGGAAGGCTGAGGTGGAAGAATCGCCAGAGCCAAGCAGGTAGACGCTGGGGTGGTCGTGAGTGTGCCGCTGCACTCCAGCCTGGGCAACGGAGTGAGATTCCAACTCAAAAAAAAAAAATTTAATATGGCATGGGGGGGAAAACACCATGAAAAGACAGTAAATACACTCAAGCAGTTCTGTCTGGTATCCATTTTGAGCAGACAAAAAACGAGGTAATTATTGCGTACTATATAGACATGACAGTGATTTTTACTAGAAATACCACCGGTTGTGCTCTCTGTCGGCTTTGTAAAATTCATATTTGATGTTAAATTGCCAGCCACTTGGAGTGTGATCTCCATTGTCAAGGTTTACATTTATGAAAAGAGGCAAGTTCCTAGCTGAGAAAGAATGGATGGCACCCATTGCCCGTAACATAGAGAGTGTGATCCCAGACCAGATGGCTACAGATATCCTTCTGAGGCTGACTCAACCACCCGGCTCTCTTGGAAGGATTGTCTGGGGAGTGACAGGTCTGATTCATGAAGACTCTGGCTATGTGGCTCCTGACGATGTGTCTGCTCTACCTGTTGACCTGTCATATCTGCTGAGTAGACACTAACATTGTCTTTCCTGGAAACCACCAGCCAAAAAGCCCAGGTCCTCTGAATCCTTAATAGATACACGGAAAAGGAGGTCCCTCAATGTACCATTGAATCTTGGGCTTACTTAACCAGGAAGCATACTCCTAGCTTTCAAAAGTACAACCTACTGGGAGAAATTTAAAACCATCCCCATTCTATAAAATGTACTATGAAAAGGTTGCTAACATCCTTCTTAATAACTCACATTTTAAAAATTGCTGATTCCAGTGGTAACCTTCTTCACCATGTTGGAAAATGTGGCAGTCTACCATGGTGGGATGGCAGTTAACCTTCTTATTTCATTTACTGCAATTCCCTGCTGAAACGCATTTCTCAACCTTCCTCGGGGTTGCTACCACCAGCTCCCTTGGACCCCTCCCCACCCTGTTGCAAAACTCCTGTGGAGTTTCAGTTCTTCCAGGTGGCAGAGAGAACTGACCCATTCATGATGACTCTGAGAATGAAGACTCTGAGGATAAAGACAGAATCCCGGACCAAAAAAAGCCCCACACACAGAAATCTGCTTCTACAAGCTGTGACAGGGTTGCTGCTGCTGTTTCTAAAATGTACACCATTCCAACTTGTCTAGGATCCTTAGCTGAGGACGAGGTCATGGTACAGTCCCTTGGCGTCAGGAAGCCCTGCTGTCAGAGTCTTCCATCACTGCCACGGACACCTGCCAAGTGGTGTTGCCAGATGACCCTAGCATCAGATGAACGGTTCTCCAAGTGGCTCAGAAACCCACTGCCATAATATACACTACTTCCACTACCCACCCCCTAATCTGCTTCTGGCTTTTTTTTCTTTTCTGGAATGGATTCACGTTTTCTGAAAAACAATATCCGTGGAGATTTAGTTTTGTTTTTTTTTTAATGCTTTTTTTTTTTTTTTTGAGTTGGAGTCTCAGTCTGTCGCCCAGGCTGGAGTGCAGTGGCCGCTCCCGGCCACCGCAGCCTCAACCTGCTGGGCTCTGGCGATCCTTCCGCCTCAGCCTTCCGAGTAGCTGGAACTACAGGCACGCGCTACCGCGCCCGGCTAATTTTTTGATTTATTGTAGAGATGAGGTCTCGCCAAGTTGCCCAGGTGGGTCTCGAACCCACGGGCTCAGGCAATCCACTCACCTCGGCCTC
>CAUYQG010188372.1:0-48940 GCA_963574415.1 Tarsius wallacei
TTGTGAATTGGACTATGCTTTTAATTTGGGTCTCTGCCTGCTTGTTGTTGGTGTATAGGAATGCAATTGTCTTTTGCACATTTATTTTTTGCCCTGAGACTTTGCCAAAGTCCTTTATCAGTGCAAGCAGGTTTTTGACAAATTCTCTTGGATTTTCAAGGTATAGGATCATATCATTAGCAAAGAGGGACAACTTGACTTCCTCTTTTCCTATTTGGATATCCCTGATTTCCTTCTTTTGTCTAATTGCCTGAGCTAGGACTTCCAACACGATGTTGAACAAGAGGGGTGAAAGTGGGCAGCCTTGTCTTCTTCCAGTTTTCAGGGGAAATGTTTCCAGTTTCTGTCCATTTAGCAATGTTAGCTGTGGGTTTATCATAGATGGCACTTACTATTTTGTTCCTTCTACATCTAGGAGTTTGAGGGTTTTTATCTAGAAGTGATGCTGGATTTTATCAAAAGTTTTTTCTGCATCTAATGATATTATCATGTGGTTCTTTTTTTTACATCTGTTGATGTATTTAATTACATTTATGGTCTTCCGAATGTTGAACCAGCCCTGCACCCTGGGGATGAAGCCTACTTGGCCATGGTAGATTATTTTTGAGATGTGTTTTTGGATCCGATTTGCTAGAATCTTGTTGAGGATTTGCATCTATGTTCACAAGGGAAATCGACCTGTAGTTCTCTTTTTTTGTTGGATCTTTACCTGGTTTGGGTATCAGTGTAATGTTCGCTTCATCAAATGATTTGAGGATAATTTGATCTTTCTCAGTTGCCTGGAATACTTTCAATAGGATTGGTATCAGCTCCTTCTTGTACGTTTTGTAGAATTCTGCTGGAAAGCCATCCAGTCCAGGGTTTTTTTTGTAGGAAGTTTTTGTATGACAGTCAATTTTCTGGGTTGTATTGGTCTATTTAGTGTCTCAGTGTCTTCTTCTTTCAACCTGGGGAGGGAGGTTGTATGATGTCAGAAACTCCTTTCATTTAGGTTATCAAGTTTGTTTCCATACAGGTGTACATAGTAATCTCTGATAATCTTTTGTATTTTTTCAGGGCCAGTTTTGATTTGATCTTTTGTGTTTCTCATTGTGTTTTCTTGGTCATTCTGGCTAGGGGTCCATCAATCTTGTTAATTCTTTCAAAGAATCAGCTTTTTGTTTTGTTGATATTTTCTATGATATTTTTGTCTTCTATGTCTCGTATTTGGGCTCTTATTTTGGTGATTTGGATTCTTCTGCTAAAGTTGGGGTTTTGGTGGTCTTCTCCTTTCAGCTCCCTTAGGTGATTTGTTAGACTCTCCACTTGTGATCTTTCTGTTTTCTTGGTGTGCTCATAGAGATATAAACTCCTCTCTTAGAACAGTTTTCATGGCGTCCTAATGTTTTAGTAAGATGTTTTTTCATTTTCATTTGTTTCCAGGAATCTTTTAATTTCTGCTTTGATTTCAGTGTTGACCCAGCAGTTGTTCAGCATCATGCTGTTTAGTGTCCATGTCTTTGTGGGCTTTGGGAAAATGTTGTTGGTTTTGATATTTATTTTTATTCCACTGTGGTCTGAGAACGTGCATAGCACGATTTCAACGTTATGGAACTTGTTTATGCTTGATTTATGGCCAAGGATGTGATCAATCTTGGAGTACATTCCATGTGGTGATGAGTAGAATGTATATTCTGTGGTTGTTGGGTGGAATAATCTGCAGGTATCTATTAAGTCCATTTGGTCTAGCATCAAGTTTAGATTCTGGATCTCCTTGTTGATTTTTTGCCTCAATGATCTATCTAGGACTGTTAGTGGGGTATTCAAGTCCCCTGCTATAATAGTGTTAGAGTCAAATTTTTTTAAGTTTATTTGGTAGTTGCTTTATAAATGCTGGTGCTCCTGTGTTGGGTGCATATGTGTTTAGATGGATATTTCTTGTTGATGGATTAAATGTTTTTACCATTATGTAGTATCCTTTTGCATCTTTTTAAGTTTTTGATAGCTTAAAGATTGTTTTGTCTGATATTAAGATTGCAACTCCTGCCTTCTTTTGTGATCCATTTGCCTGGAAACTCATTTTCCATCCTTTAACTTTGAGTCTGTATGCATCCCTTATAGTGAGATGAGTCTCCTGGATGCAGCAAATAATTGGGTCATGGTTTCTTACTCAGTCCGCCATTCTGTGTCTTTTCAGTGGTGCATTTAGTCCATTCACATTCAGACTGATTATTGAAATGTGGTTGCTTATCGCTGTCATGAGGTTCTTGTAAAGTTTTTTCTTTGTTTGCTTGTTTTCTTTTGGCTTTGGGATTAATGTATGTGTGTGTTTTCAAGTTTCTTGTTGCGCTGTTGATTCTGAGCTCTGCTGTTCTCTTGGGAACTGTGTGGTCATTCTTTATTTTCTTTCTTCTGTGCTTAATACCATTTTAAATGTTTCCTGTAGAGCTGGTCTGGAAGTTGCATAATCTCTTAGGGATTGGATGTCTGGGAAGGATTTTAATTCTCCATCACTGATGAAACTGAGCTTGGCTGGATAGGAAATTCTAGGTTGAAATTGTTTATCTTTGAGAACTTTGAATATAGGGCCCCAGTCCTTTCTTGCTTGTAGTGTTTCTACCAATAGGTCTGCTGCTATTCTGATTGGCTTTCCCTGGTAGGTAGTCTGACATTTCTCTTTTGCTGCCTTTAGAATTTTTTTCTTTTGTGCCTACTTTGGGTAGGCAAATTACTATGTGTCTAGGGGTTGGTCTTCTCATTTGATATCTTGTGGGAGTTCTCTGTATCTCTTGTGCTTGGCTGGCCACATCTTTGGTGAGATGGGGAAAGTTTTCTTTGATTACCTCCTGGAATATTTGCTTCAAATTGTTCTCCATTTCCCTTTCTTCCTCTGGGATACAAATAAGGCATAGGTTTGGCCTCTTGATATAATCGCACATCTCTTGTAGGCTTTGTTCTTTCTGTCTGAGTCTTCTTTCTATGTTTTTTACAAACTGGGTAATTCCATGTTCTGGTCTTCAAGTTCTGAGATTTTTCTTCAGCTAGATTAATTCTGCTTTCCATGCTTGTCATCTTGTTATTTATTTCCTGGATGAGATTTTTTTTATTGCCAAAGCTCTGTTACTAGTTCTTTCAGTGTTGCATCTTGTCTTTCTTGAGCCTTATTCACTGTCTCCATCCATTCTCTAATCTCTGTTGTATTCTGGGGCCAGTCTGTGGTGACTTCCATTGTTTGGGCACCAAGGTCTGATTTTTCAGGAGTTTTGTCTTTGGTACACTTGAAATTGCCTGAGGTCTTCCTTTGGTTTTTCCTCATTTGTGACAGCTCTCTTGTTTTCTCTTTAGTTCTGTTATTCAATATCAGTGGGAGTGGCTTTCCCTTTTGATGTTTGCTCAGTCCTCTATTCTTCCCTGATCTGGGCTCTGGATTTGTTCTATTTTGAAATAGGATGGTGGATGAGAAGCTTTGCTGTCACACTGATCTCTTTGGAGTTCTTCTTTGTCCTTTTCTGGCCACACCCTTTGTCCCACGGCTGGATCAGGGTAGGGGGTGGGGGGCCTGGAACTCAGCATTCTTCAGGTCCCTCTGAAGTTTGTGCTCTCAGGATATTCTTTTTGGACCACGCTCAATCCCTGAGTAGTTGATCCACCAGTCACAGAGATTGGGTCTGTTGCTCCATGGTGAGAAAGTCAGAGCACTTTCCTGCTCTGCCTTCAAGATGGTGGTGGGATGCCTCTCCTGTCCTCTTCTGTGGGACCTGGCCTCTGGACTCCCTGCCCGGTACTGAAGTGGTGAGGCAAAGCCAGGAGCTGACAGTCTCTCTCCTGCTGCAATGGTGAGGGAGAGGCTGGGCAGTGTCTTGGGAATGTTGTGGCTGGGTTGATCTTCGATCCAGACCACTACAACTTTCTCCATATCAGCAACAAGGCTGTTTCACTTTCTTACCATTTGTGTGTTCACTGGAGTAGCACTTTTAATTTTCTTCAAGAACTTTTCCTTTTCATTCACAACTTCACTAACTATTTAGCACAAGTGTCCTAGCTTTTCTTTCTTGGCTTTTGAGATATCTTCCTCATTAAGCTTAATTATTTCTAGCTTTTGAGTTAAAGTAAGAGGTGTGGGACTTTCCCTTTCACTTGAACACTTAGAGGCTATTGTAGGTTTATTCATTGATCTAATGCCAATACTGATATGTCTGAGGGACTAGGGAGGTCTGAGGAGAGGGAGAGAGATGGGTAAATGGCCAGCTGATGGAGCAAACACATACAACATTTATCAGCTAAATTTGCCCTTGTCAGTAGTGGGAATCTGCCGGGGAGGAGGAGGCACACCTCATCAACAAGGGTACCTGCATAATGAACATTTGTATACCCAACCCTGAGTTGTACCCCATATCTTTAAAAGAAAAAAATGAAAAGAAAAAAATTTGCCCTTCTTATATGGATGCAGTTTTTGTTTCCCCAAAACAATTACAATAGGAACATAAAAGATTACTGACCAAAGATCACCATAACTGATATAATAATAATAACAAATGTTTAGAACATTGAGATAACTACCAAAATATGACACAGAGACATAAAGTGCACACATACTATTGGAAAAAAGGCACTGATGGACTTCCTTAATGCAATGTTGCTGCAATCTGTAACTTTGTAAAATAAACTAATTATCTGTGAAGTGCAATAAAATGAGGTATGCCTTTTAATATATATATATATATATATATACATATATTTATATAGAAATCTTGCATATCTTTTGTTAGAGCTAATCCTAGATATTTGATGTTTTGGGGTGCTATTATAACATCTTAAAATTGTTTTGTGGCTGGGTTTGGTGTCTCAGCCTGTAATCCCAGCACTCTGGGAGGTCTAGGCAAGTGAATTGCTTGAGCCTGTAGGTTCAGATCAGCCTGGGCAACTTGGCGAGGCCTCGTCTCTATAACAAATAAAAAATTAGCCAGCGTGGTAGTGCACACCTATAGTTCCAGCTACTTGGAAGGCTGAGGCAGAAGGATGACTGGAGCCCAGCAGGTTGACACTCAGGTGACCATGAGCATGCTACTGCATTCCAGCCTGGGCAGTGAAGTGAGATTTTTTCTTTTTTTAATTTTTTGCTTCTAGTGTTTTGACATATCTCCGGAGACCTTGCTAAGATTTCTGTTAATTCTAATGAAATAATCTGTAGATTCTCTTGAATTTTCTATATATAATAGCATACTGCTTGCAAATAATGACAATTTTATATCTTCCTTTTTGTTTTAATATATTTTATTTTCTTGACTTGTTGCACTAACCAGAAACTGGATATGTATTGAGTTGAAGTGGAGATAATGAACTCTTTAATTAATTCTGATCTGAATAAAAAAGTCCTCAACAATTTAACATACTGCAGATTATCTATAGCTCATATGAAGGATATTCTCTATAAAATTTTGACTTTATTATGAAATTAATGTTTTCTTAAATACTTTTCTGCAAGTATTGAGATAATAATATAATTTTGTCTAGTATCCCAGTGTGGCAAATTGCATTGATTTTCTAAACTTTTTTATTACTATAAGAAATACAATAAAATGCACAGATTTTAAGTTTGCTGAGCTCCATTTTTATTAATGTATACATCTATATAATCACAACCAAATCAAGATATAGAACATTACTGATACCTCAGAAGCTCCAATCTTAGCCTCTGCTCAACTAAATTTTGACTTCTCTCATAATAGTTTTGCTTATTTTTGTATTTAATTGGATCTTGTTATGTGGTCTTTTGTATCTAGTAGCTGTTGCTGAAGCTTGTGTCTATGAGATCGTATCTGTCTGCCATAGCGCTGATTTCTTGTTCTCATAGTCAATTTTATTTCAATGAAAGACTACAAGGAATTTATTTATTCTTTCTACAGTTGATGAATGATGAGATTTTCCCAGTTTGCTATTTTTGAATTAACTTTACGAGAAATATTCTAAAGCATATCTTTTGGTCCATATATAGATAGATTTCTGTTGAGTATGTACCTAGGAATATAACCGCTGAGTCGTAGGGCATACTTTTAATCAGGTATAGTTGTTCTGCCAAATAGCTTCCCCAAAATATCAATTTATACTTCACATACACTTCTCTAGTTTGCATGAGAATTGCACGTCTCACTAATACTTGATATTTTGTTTTTGTAATTTTATGTTTCTGGCATGTCTTCAGTAGTATTGTATTTTTTAAAAATTTTCTTTAATGCTAATGATATTAAGTACATTCTTTTTTAACTTTTATTTTAAAGATGTGGGGTAAAATTCAGTGTTAAGTATACAAATGTTCATTATGCAGGTACTCTTGTTGATGAAGTGTGCCCCCCCCCCACGACAGATTCCCACTACTGCCAATCCTATTTCCTGTTTGCTTATTGGTCACTTGGCTATCCTTATTTGAAAAGTTCCTATTCAAGTTTTATACCCAATTTTCTATTAGTCTTTTTCTTACTAATTTGTGGGGTTTCTTTATGTATTCTAGTATGAGTCTTTTGCCAGAAATATTGATTCAAATTTTCTTCTCTCATTCTATGGCATGCCTTTTTGTTCATTGAATTATGTCTATTGGTAAGCTGTTTCAAATTTTAAAGTGGTCTGATTTATTAATGCTTTCTTTCTGGACTTTTGTGAGTCCTGTTTAGTTTTTTTTACACACTCAAAGGTAATGAAGATATATTCCTATGTTTATATTCTAAAAGTCTTAATGTTTTGTTTACATTTAGTATTTTGAGCTGTCTGAAATTTATTTTGTGTGGTATAAGACATAGGTCAAGAACTTTTGGTTCTTTTTCTGGTTTCTATACTCTGTTCCAGTGTCTATTTGTTTATCTTTATGCCAAGGCCAAACAACTTCAATTCCAGTAGCTTTAGAGTAAATGTTGATACCTGATATTTAAACAGCTTTCACACCTTCCATTAGGAACCACTCCCAGAGAGCAATGGCGAACAATAGACTGGGATGTCCCCTCACCACTCCTTTCAGAAAAGGCTGATCCATTTGCAGTTTCTGCCTCACCTTTATAAGTTGGATGTGTAGAGTGAATATGACTTGCATTTTAGTTCATATTTTTCCATGCTCAGCAACATTGGCACCTGCTTTAGATAGGAGACCCTGAAAGCTTGGCCACAATTGGACAAGATCTTTTGGTGTTCTAGAATGGCAGTAGGTGCATTTTGCTTCTAGAAGGGATGTGCAAATGTGTAAGCACATGGCAGACTGGGATGGGTTGTAAGCACAGCCATAATTCTTTACCTCCTTACAGCTGAATCTAAGCCCCGTCGGACTTGCCCTGTAATAATTGTCCTTTCTCCTCAAGCTTTACTGAGACATAATTGACACTTCCCTCTGCATCCTTGTCGACGCTTGCTATCTTTTGGCATTTTGATAACGGCCATCCTAACAAGTGTGAAGTGATATCTCATGGTGGTTTTTATTTGAATTACATAATGATTAGTGATGCTGAGCACCTTTCCATATACCTGTGGGCCATTTGTATGCCTTCTTTTTTTTTTTTTTTTTGAGTTGGAGTCTCACTCTGTCACCCAGACTGGAGTGCAGTGGCCGCTCCCGGCCACCGCAGCCTCGACCTGCTGGGCTCCGGCGATCCTTCCGCCTCAGCCTTCCAAGTAGCTGGAATTCCAGGCACGTGCTACCACGCCCGGCTAATTTTTTGATTTATTGTAGAGATGAGGTCTCGCTTGCCCAGGCGGGTCTCGAACCCGCAGGCTCAGGCAATCCACTCACCTCAGCCTCCCAAAGGCGCGGGATGTATGCCTTCTTTAGAAACATTTCTATTTGGGTCCTTTGCACATTTTAAAATTGGGTTATTTTGCTACTAGTTGTACGAGTTACTTTATATTTTGGATACTGATCTTTTATGAGATAGATGGTTTGCAATTTTTTTCCCATTCCATAGGCTGCCTCTTCACTCTGTTGATTGTTTCTTTTGCTGAGCATCACGCTTTTGGGTTTATTGCAACTCCATTTGTCCATTTGTTTTTGTTACCTGTAGTTTTGGTGTTATATCCAAAAAAGAATTGCCT
This sequence comes from Tarsius wallacei, assembly GCA_963574415.1. Classification (NCBI taxonomy): domain Eukaryota; kingdom Metazoa; phylum Chordata; class Mammalia; order Primates; family Tarsiidae; genus Tarsius; species Tarsius wallacei. Next base: position 8,050 of record CAUYQG010188372.1, read on the forward strand.
AGACCAATGCTATGAAGCTTTTCCCCTATGCTTTATTCTAGGAGTTTTACAGTTTCAGAAATTACATCCAGGTTTTTCATTCATTTGTAGTTGATTTTTCTGCATGATGTAATATGAAAATCTGACTTCATTCTTCTGTGTGTGGACATCCAGAGTTCCCATTTATTATTCAGTTGCACCATTTATTGAAGAGACTATCCTTTCTTCACCGTGTATCTTGCACCTTTGTAGAAAATTAACTGACTGTATATGTGTGAATTTATTTTTGGGTTTTCTATTCTGTTCCATTAGTCTATGTGTCTATTTTTATTCCAGTACCATACTGCTTTGATTACTATCACTTGGTAGTATATTTTGATGACAGGTAGTGTGCTTATTCTGGTTTTGTTCTTCTTGCTCAAGATTGCTTTGGCTATTTTGGGTCTTTTGGAGTTCCACACACATTTTAGGACTGTTTTTTTCTATTTCCGTGAAGAATGCCCCTGCAATTTTGCAAAGAACTGCATTGCAAATACTTTGCATAGTATGGGCATTTTGAAAATATTAATTCTTCCAATCCATGAACACAGAATATCTCTACTAAAAATATGAGTGATTTATATAGCACCATTACAGTATTACATTCTGAATTTGACTGTGTACTTTTACCAGTGAATTTCCTACTTTTATATATTTGTGTGTTACTAATTAGAATCTTTTTCTTTCAGCTTGAAGAATTTTCTTTAGCGTTTCTTATAAGACAGGCCTGGTGGTCCTTCAGCTTTTGTTTGTCTAAGAAAGTCTTCATCTCTCCTTTATTTATCAAAAACAGCTTTGTGGGAACCAATACTCCCAGATGGCATTGTTTTTTTTCCAGCACTTTTAATATATTATCCCACTCTCTCTTGTATTTTTGGTGTCACATCCTGCTTCCTGCTGAGAAATCTGCTATTAGCCTTACTGGAATTTCCGTATGTTAATTTACTTCTTTTCTCTTGCGGCTTTCAGGATCCTGTCTTCGATTTTTGACTCGATCATATGTAATACGTCTTGGTGTAGTATTGTTTGGATTGAATCTGACTGGAACCTTTGACTTTCCTGTACCTGGATATGGATAGTTTTACCTAGATTTGAAAAGTTTTTAGCTGTTATTTCTCTAAATAGGCTTTCTGTCTCTTTGTCTCTTCTCCTTCTCTACCTCCTATAATTTGTAGATTTGCTCTATTTAATGCTGCTTCATAAATGATGTACACTTTCTTTTTTTGAATTTTGAATTTTATTTATTTATTTATTTATTTTAAAGATGTGAGGGTACAATTCAGGGTTAGGTGCACAAACGCTGACTATGCAGGTACCCTTGTTGATGAGACGTGCCCCTCTCTCCCCTAGCAGTTCCCCTCAGCTGCCAATCCCACCCCCTTCCCCATGATGTATGCTTTCTTCACTTATTTTCATTCTTTTCTTTCTTCCCTTCTGAATGTGAATTTGTTGATTCCACAGATATTCTTTCTTCTGCTTCATCAATTCTGCTGTTGATGCTCTTGATTTTTTTTTAATGTATTTCATTTTCAGCTCAAAATACATTTTTTTATTTTAAAAAAGTTTTAATCTCTGTTATATTTCTTATTTTGGTCCTTTATTGTTTTCTTTATTTGGTTGCATTGTTTCTCTGTTCTTTCTTGAAGTTTGCTGAGCTGTCTTAAAACGATTATCTTTGTTTGTGAGGCAGCTTGTATGTCCTTATTTCTTTGGGGTCAGCTACTGGGCGGTTACTGTGTTCTCTTAGTGGTATGTCTCCTTCGTTTTTCATGTTTCTTACTGCCTTATATTGATTTCTGTGCATTTGTGGAGCAGTCACTGCCTCTAGACTTCACAAATTAGCCTTTGTGTAGAAAGACCTTCCTCTGCAAGTAGCAGTGAGGGGCAAGGGTGCTTGCTGGGTGGGGTGTAGTAGTTCTGGTGTCATTGAAGGCACAGGTGTGTAGTCCATTTTGCAGTTCTGTCAGCTGAGGTCAATGTTGATAAGATTGCAGGGATCGTCAGCAGCCAATAGTGTGGATGTCTGCGGCATCAGTGTGAGTTGTTGGGGTTTATGGTGGCATTGGTGAAGATCCAGAGGCCAAGTCTGGAGGGTGGGCACTTGCGGGGTGGCTGCAGCTCAAGGGTTAAGAGTTGGGAGAAAGAGTGGTTCCAATCTTTTAGGGGCACAACAGAGGCTACTTTCTTGGGGGAGAGGAGTGTAAGCTGTATCTTTTTCTCTGGGATTTCCCGGCAGGATTGCTGTTTATCTCGGAGGTAAATGAGGCTGGTATCCTCTATGGAGTAGGTCACTAGGGACGATGTTGGCTCCTGTGTATGACTGATACTGTCAACCTCTGCCTTTCCATTTTTGTTCCTAGCTATCTCTTAGCATCATAGCTATGCTGATCTCACCAGCAATCCTTTCTGTGTGTACATTTTCCATTTTTTCCCTCCAATGTTCTTTAATGGGCCTAGTTCCCTTTAATCCCAAATTTAAAAATCTTCAAACAAATGATATTTAAAAATTGGTTTCCTTTTTGTGTTCTTTGCAGGGGGCTTTGATTTCAGGAAGCTAGCTCTTAATTGCTGGAAATGAACATTCATTTCCATATTTTTTAATTAAAAGTTTTGAATGTTGATCTATTATGTTGTATACACTTTGGGGGTACATGTGATATTTGGATACATGTATACAATGTGTAATGATAAAATCAGGCTTATTAGGATGTCTGTCACATCAAATGTTTATCTTTCCTTTGTATTGTGACTATCGTATAGTTCTATTCTTGCTGTCTTGAAATATACAACAAGCTATTGTTAACTGTCATTTCCCTACTGCACTTTCGAATACTGGAACTTATTCCTTCTATCTAACTGTATTTTTTACCTATTAACCAACCTCTCTTCATCCTCCTCTGCATTCTCTTTTCAGCCTCGGGGAACCAACATTCTATAATATGCTCCATGAGATCAACCTTTTTTAAGCTCCCACACATGAGTGAAGACAGTCACTATTTATCCAGTTTCATCTAGGTTGCTGGAAATGAAAAAAAGCTTCATTCTTTTTTATGATGAATTACATATCTATATATATACACACATATATAATTATCTTTATTCAGTCGTCTGTTGATGAACATTTGAGTTCATGTCTTCACTGTGAATAGTGCTGCAATAAACACAGGAGTGGTGATCTCTCTTTGATACACTGACTTCCTTTCTTTTGGATATATACTCGGCAGTGAGATTGCTGGATCATATGGTAGATATATTTTTTGTTTTTTGAGGAAGTTTCATGTTTTCCATAATGATTGCACTACTTTACATTCCCTCAGACAGTGGCTAAGCATTCCCCTTTCTCTGTAATCCTACCAACATTTGCTATTTTTTGTCTGATTAATAGTTACTCTATTATTAGTCCCCAATTTGTAGAGCATGTCACTGTTTGGGGGAATTTTAGGTTTTATATATTTGGACCCCCAACGGTTTTCCTTTTGTAAGTGGGAGTAGGAAAAAGGAAGGCCAAAAACCTCCACACACAAGCACCTGTCCAGTCTGAAGGAAGTACATTGTAGGCTATTTTTCCAATATAGTCCATTTGGGGCCTGCCATTTGATGTTTGTGTCAACAGTATTTCATGCCTGTCGGAGGTGGGAGAAGTTAGACAAAGGGTGAGAATTTGGTTCAGGGTGGTCTGGGGACCCCCACCACTGAGTTTTGTTAGTTGTAGCATTATAATACCTTTGGCCTAAGCATGTCAAACTTTCAACAGGAGTGTTAAACTTTATTTCCCATTGGGCAAGTCATTTTTTTTTATAATTGAGGTTTTAAGTAGCCACATTCCATTGGCAAGGCTAGGATACCCTGTTTCATCGTGAAGCTCATGGGGTTTCAGTTCTCTAGTTTCCCATGGCCATTGATCTCCCATATTTGTTTCCCCACATACATGACAAGAGGAGACCTTTAGAGACTGGGCGATAGTTTTTGTCAAGGTTAGGAACAGAGTTTTAGTTGTAAGGAAGTGGGGAGGGGGACTACTTTCTATTTTTTCATAAAAGGAGTAAAAGACCTCATGGGAGAAGGCTTGGAGTGGGATTGTGACTTTTTTGACATATAGTAGGGCTTCAGGGTCAAGACCCTGCCCATGGATATGTACGCCAAGTCAATGGCCTGTTTTTTTATCCTGGATATTTTAGGTTAAAGATGGTAAAATTAACAGAATTGTAGACTCCTGATTTACAAGTAGAGGTGGCAACACCCTTTTGAAGGAAAGCAACTTTACCTCGACCTCTCCAAGTGGTGCATGATACACAGCCCCAATGAGGACAAAAGAATTCAGATAAACTGTAATATGGGGACCACATTCCATCTGTAGACTGTTTACGTATATACTTGTCATTGAGCCTATACTCCATCTCCCAGGCTAGGCTTCCACATGATTTCGTACTGGTACTGTGGGTAACAGCATACCACTAGGTTTCATTCATGGCCTAGCAGGTATCAGAGAATACAGATACCAGTTGGTGGGGATCAATGATTAGGGTTTGGTTAATTAAATACCCTTTCTCCTTGGTGCGATGGACCTCTAGCCATTCTTTACTCAGAGGGTATTGTGGGCTGAAGCAGGTTCACTGATTCTCTTGCTGACAAATAGAATAGATAATCTTATTATGCTTACAGGTGCCTGAAATAGTTCCCCGGAAAAAGGAATGGGTCTGGAAAAGGAGGTTCCGGGTAACTCCTTGACCCAACCTGGTTGTGCAAATACATCGGTCACATGAAGCAAAGGACTTTGAAATTACAAAGGGGAGCCAGGTTAATAACAATAGACAGTGGTTATACATCCTGTCCAAAAGAGATAAAAGGGTGCTAACAGTAATCTCTCACCATGGGTCCAGCTGTCTGGAGCAACCGATGCCAAACCTACAGCGATAACCAAGGCAAGAATTACAGCAACAGACAATAACAAGGTATGACATCGCATTACACTAAAAACACAGTCCTTTTGCTTATTTGATGGTGATTCCTCAAGCTTCTGCCATGCATAGGTCAGTCAGTTTTTGGAGTGACTAAAGCAGGGCTTCAGTCCTCTAAGGTCCTGGTGTCACGGCTTGTTTTTTTTTGGGAGAGTCAGCTTTCCAGGCATTGATGGATTTGCAGTGTACTCTCAGTCCTGGAAGGCTGGTTTTATTCTGCTGTGATGAATCTAGGGGCCCACCTCAGCTACCTTTTTAGGGGTCCATATAGCAGTATCTAAGAGTTTAAGAATTTTTTAAAAATCATATCTTATGTCCTTGCCTCCTGAGTTGATTAAGCACGCCCTTCTTATATAAAGCCCCATATGTATGGAAAGTGGAGAGGGCGTATTTAGAGAGTCAGTGTATATATTGACATTTATTTCTGCTGCTAGCTGGAGGGCTTGGGTTAGTGCAATTAATTCTGCCTTTTGTGCTGAAGTCCCTTTTGGCAGAGGCTCTGCCTTGATGGTGCACTGCAGGGTTACTACAGAGTATCCTGCAAACCATTCTCCCTCCCTTATGAAGCTGCTGCCATCAATGAAATATTCCACGTTGGGATTCCTGAGAGGCTGGTCTATCAAGTCAGGTCAGCTGGAGAACACCTCATCCATGACCTCGATGCAATCATGACAGGGCTGACCTGGCTCTTAGGCAGTAAGGCTGCAGGGTTGAGAGTCCGGACCACTTCCAAGTGAATGCGTGGATTCTCAGGTAATGTTTCCTGGTATTTCACCATTCAAGCATCAGTCAACCAGTATTGCTGTTTTTATTCCATTAATGTTAACACCAAGTGTGGCACCCAGCCCGTTAGTTTTTGTCCCATAGTCAATGTGTCAGCCTCTGCCATTAGAAGGGCCGTGGCAGCGAGTGCCCGTAGGCAAGTGGGCCATCCATGAGTGACAGAGTCAAGCTGCTTGGAGAGATATGTTACTGGGCAATGCCATGACCCTAGCATTTGGGTTAAGACCCCTATCCCCACTCCAGTATGCTCGTGTTTGTATAGGAAAAACGGCTTAGATATGTCAGGGAGCCCCAGGCTAGGTGCACTGACAAGGACTTGTTTAATTTCTTCAAAGACCTTTTGTTGTATTTGTTTCCCTAACATAGGCTCTTGTTCTCCCCACTTTGTGCCTTCTTAAGAGGCTTTGCCGGCAGTGAAAAGTTAGGTATCCAAATATTACAAAACCCCTTGGCCCCAAGAAATTCCCAAACCTGACCTCTGATAGTTGGAACTGCAATGGAGCTAACAGCTGCTTTTCTTTCTGGGCTGAGCTGATGTTGCCCCTGGGATAAATAGAAACTGAGATATTTTACCTTCTCTGGGCAGATTTGGGCCTTTTTCCTTGAAACTTTGTAGCCAGCCTTCCATAGGAGGTTAAGGAGCTGTGGCATTCCTTTCATGTTGTCCTCTTGTATTCGCCCAGCCATCAGCAAGTCATTTACATATTGGAGCAGCGTCTGGTCATACTGACCTGCTGGGGCGACCTTTAAGTCAGAGGCTAGTGCTGTACCAAAAATGGTTGGGGAATTTTTGAAATCCTATGACAGTCTAGTCCAAGTCAATTGACTTTTGCCGCCATTAACAGGATTTTCCCATAGAAAGGCAAAAATCGGCTGACTTTGAGGAGACAAGCGGATACAAAAAGAAAGCATCTTTGAGTCTAAACAGGTAAAGAAGGCGACTTCAGTGAGGACAAGACTTAGGAGAGTGTAGGGGTTGGGGACAACCGGGTGTAAAGTAACAGTGGCTTGATTTACTACCCGTAAGTCTTGAACCAGCCTGTAATCATCTGTCCCCCGTTTCTGAACAGGCAGGAGCGGTGTATTCCAGGACGACTGACAGGGCCGGAGGATTCCGTATTTTAAAAGTCTCTCCAGGTGATTTTGGATCCCAACCTGTGCCTTCGGAGAGATGAAATACTGTTTTTGATGGATGGGCACAGCCCCTGGCTTCAGTTCTATCACTAGCGGGGGTATGTTCCAGGCCAGTCCGGGGGAATGATCCTCAGCCCATACCCCGGGCACCTGGAAGGGAAGTTCAGGCTCTTGCCGTGGCTCCTCTCTGAGGCTATAGAGGTGCCACTTTTCCCCTCGGGGAACTGTGAGAGTCACGATTTTTGCTTCGACTCCTCAGGGATAAAGCTGCCTGGCCATTGGAGTAGAAGATTATTTAGGCTTGCAACTGTCCCAAGAGGTCTCGGCCCACTAAAGCCACTGGACAATCCGGGAGGTGAGAAAGTCATGGACAACTTCGTGGCCCCCTAGATTGCATCGCTGGGGCTGTAAAAAGGGAGGATGGGCTCGACCACCCGTGGCTCCCACATTGGTAGCTTGTCTTTGTGAAAGAGGGCCCACAGGCTGGGTTACTATTGAATGTTCTGCCCCTGCGTCTACCATGAAGTCAAGGGGCTGGCCCCCCACAGTCATTCAGACCATAGGCCTAGTAAAATGGAGCCCAGTCTTAGTCTTCCCCATAGTTTTCCAGGGCAGCTAGGCCAACGAAATCATTCTCAGGGGCCACGTATGGTTAGGGCGCAGGCTGGTATTGACCCTGAATCATTTGGCCTCTTCCTCTTCCTTGAGGAGCTGGATGGAAATTTTCCAGCTCCAGACATTCATTTCTTCAGTGCCCCTCTCGGAAGCAGGGAGCACATTGGTTTTACCCCAGTCTCATCATTGGGTGCAGGGGCCCTTCTTGCTGGCCCCTGCTTGTCTCAGCCTCAGCCTGGCAGGGCTGTCCCCCAGGTATGTTGCTTTGCCAAAGCAGCAGCAAGCAGGTCTACTCTCTTTTTCATTTTCCAGTCTGTTTCCCTTTGGGCCTCCTGGTCTCGCTGAACAAATATCTTTGTTGCGACCTCTATCAGCAAAGCCCTTTAACTTTTGTAATTTGCACCGGATGTCTCCCTGAGCTAATTTTTAGCTGCCTCTGGGTAGAAGGGAGTGTAGATATGGAACGTCTCGCATAGCCATTTATAAAATCAGCTGGGGCTTTTTTTGGGCACCTGAGACTTTTTAGCATATGACGGGGTATGATGTTTCCAGCTCAGGAGGTTAGTGGTGGCAAAGGGCTGATATATAAAAGTACGTTGCCCCCCTTGGATTTGGCCATCTGGATTGTAGTATAGGGGCCCTCTAGTTTTCCTTAACAGCAGTTGTAAAAGCTCTTGACATCCACAGGGAGGGAGGCTGTCAGCAAAGTTTCCCTGATACCTTCCTGCTGGGGTGTAAAGATTTACCCTTGGCATCTCTGGAGTAGCTGCTGCCTGGGGCATTTTGGGTGACCTTGGGGAAGGGGTAGATTCTGGGCTGAGGCCAGCCTCTGGCATGGCTTCACCTGCAGCAATTGCAGAGAGTGCGCATGGCAATAAGGGCACAATGGCATATAAGGTGGGTGGGTCTCCTCAGGTTCCTTAGACAGAAGGGTTTTTTTTTAATCTGGTCGGCACCTTGAGGGAGCTGTTGCTTGGGCCAGCATGATTCTATAGCTGTTTTCCAGACAGACTTTTATCCAAGGTGGGTGAGAGAGGACTTCATCTTGCCAACAGTAGATGAAGGAAAACTGGTCTGGGTGGCCTGGATCCCCCACAATGACATCAAACACCCTCCTAACTAGTCTAGGCCAATCTACTTCACAGAGGGTGTGAAGTTTTCTGGGAGTTAATATTGTAATTCCCTGAATATTCCTTTTTAAAACTTTTTACCATGCATTCTAAGAGGGTAAGCTTACTCTGCCACCCATTTTCTCCCATTAATAGATGATAATCGCACACAAGGCGGGAAGGAATGGGGGGGGTAAAAAGAATGGACACGCACTTCGTCCTTTTCCAGCCGTATTCTTCACAGAGTTATTTCAGATGCCTCTTAGCAATTGGCAGGTTGGTATAAACCCCCAACCCGGACCAGCCCTATTATGGGGCTGAGGTCACCTTCAGCTGTATGAGGTTGCCACTGACTTAGGGTAGGACTCAACACTTGCTTTGGCCCTTTGGTTGGGTCGGAACCCTTTCTCTGTCTGTCTCATTCACACACATTCACATGACTCCAACCTGCTGCCCAGTGCCTTAGAGTGATGGTTTTGTTCCCCTGTGGGATAACTTGGGCAACTCTGGGAGGTGATCAGGCTCCCCTTCTGCCTCTTAGGGGCAGGTCTACCAAATTGAACCTGGGTTCTTACCAATCTGATAGGCGGCACTCCCCTGAATGGTTCCTGGACCTCACTGGGTTCTGTTGTGCTCCTGGGGTCCTTCCCTTGGCACACCAGGAGGTCTAGTCCTCTACAGATCAAGTGGTCTGCTGCCGCCAGGTGAGGTTACCTCTTCTGGCCTCCTGGAGGTTGCACCTTGGTGTCAAGGGAGGTGATAACACCATCTTTGCCTCCTGATTCCTGGCCAATACACCGCAAATATGGTAGGATTTGAGAGAGAGAGAGTTGGGACACTGAGGCCAGGAAGCAGCTTTATTTGTGCTGGCACTGGCTTAGCAGATTCACATCCAAAGGCTGAGCCCCAAGCGCAGGGGAGCATTGCCTTTTGCACAATTTTAGCTTCTTTGTCCCCCAGATAAGGTTTGCATATTAATAACATACAGGCTAATTTGGTGTTTTACAGCTCAAGGTTTCAGTAGAATTACACATGCACACTACAGATTGGGGCTACATTCCTTTCTAATATGAATCTTCCAAGAAAGTTCTTATCTTATGGTGCTAGAAGAACTCTTTCATTATTCTGGGAAGGCTTTTGTCTTATTGTACTAAGGGGGTCCCTACTCTGTCCTGGGAAGACCTTCATCTTATTAGGCTTGGAGGAAGGGTACCTTGCCTCATTGAGACTTAATTTTGTGGCTAATATATGGATATATGGTCTAGCCAGGAGAATGTTCCATGTGCTGATTAGAAGAATGTGTATTCTGTAGCAGTTAGATAAAATGTTCTGTAAATGACTGCTAGGTTCATTTGGTGTAGAGTATATTATAACTATGATATTTATTTGCTGATTTTCTGCCTGGATGATCTGCCTATTGCCAAAAGTGGGGTGTTGAAGTCTCCCACTATTATTGTATCATGGTCTATCTCTGACTTCAGATCTGTTAATATTCATGTTTATACGTGGATGCACTAGTGTTGGGTGCATGTATATTTACTATTCTTATCTCCTTTTATGGAAGCAACTCCTTTATCAATATATAATAACCTTTTCTGCACAGTTTTGACTTACAGCCTATTTTATCTGACCTGAGCATAGATATTCCTGTTCTTTTTTAGTGTCCAGTTGCATGGAATATCTCTTTTCATCCCTTCACTTTCAGTCTATGGGTGTGAGGTGAGTATCTTGTAAGTAGGCTATAGCTGGGTCCCATTTTTCAATGTATCCAGCTACTCTATGTATTTTAGATGAATACTTTAGTTGATTTACATTTAATGTTATTACTGATAGGTAAGAGCTTGCCACTGTCTTTTTTTTTTTGAGTTGGAGTCTCACTCTGTCACCCAGGCCAGAGTGCAGTGGCACGCATGCTCATGGCCACCCCAGTGTCGACCTTCTGGGCTCAGGCAATCCTTGCACCTCAGTCTTCCAAATACAGGTGCGTGCTACCATGTCTGGCTAATTTTTGATTTTTATTGTAGAGATGAGGTCTCACCAGGTTGCCCGGGCTGGTCTCGAACCTGTGGGCTCAGGCAATCCACTCACCTCGACCTCTCAAAGTGCTGGGATTACAGGCTGAGCCACCAAGTCCACTGCCACTGCCATTTTGTTACTTGTTTTATAGTTGTTGTGTAACTCTTCTCTTCTTTTTTTTTTTTTCTCTTTTAATTTTTTCTTATTTTGAAGATTCGGGGTTAGGTATACAAATGTTCATTACGCAGGTACCCTTGTTGATGAGGTGTGTTCCCCCTCCCCCAGCAGATTCCCACTACTGCCAATCCCACCCTCCCCCTTCTTTTCTTACTGTCTTTGTGTTTAAGTTATTTTCCCTAATGGCATGCTTTAACGCATAGCTTTTTACTTTTAACATACCTATTATAGGTTTTTACTTTTTGTTTCCATGAGGCTTACATAAACCATCTTATAGTTATAACAAGTTATTTAAAACTGATACCAACTTACTTTAATTGCACACTAAAAAACAAACAAAACCCCTTGTATACATTAACTCCCTTCTCTTTCCACCTTTTGAATTTTTGAAGGCATAATTAACTTCTTTTTAATACTGCCTATTCTTACCTTTTTAAAGATATAAGTAGTTTAAACACCACAATTACAATATCAGCGTAACAATTATTTAGCATCATTTTTTTTTTTGGTTTAAAGAACTTTAGCATTTCTTGTAGGACAGAGCTGGTGGTAATATATTTGCTCAGCTTTTGTTTGTCTTTTAAAGTCTTTATCTCTTTTTCATTTCTGAAAGAGAGCTTCGCTAGGTACAATAGTCTTATTTGGCAATTATTTTTTCTGTAGTACTCTGCATATATTGTTTCACTCCTGCCTGGCCTGTAAATTTTCTGCTAAGAAGTCTGCTACCTAATATACTGAATTTCCCTTATATGTTATTTGCTTGTTTTCTTTTGCTGCTTTCAGGATTCTCTCTTTGTTTTTGACCTCTGAGAGTTTGATTATGTCTTAGAGTATTCTTATTTGTGTTGAATTTGATTGATGACCTTTAACCTTCTTTTATCTTTATATTTACATTTTCTTTCTGGTTTGAAAAGTTTCTTTATATTTCTTTAAATAAACTCCCCATTCTCTTTCTCAGTTCCATCTTTTGTTCCAGTAACCTGTTTGCTCTTTTGATGTCCCACAGATCCTGGAAGCTTTCTTCATTCCTTTTCATTCTTTTCCTTTCTCTTCTGACTGTATATTTTCAAAGAACTTGTCTTTGAGCTCACTGATTATTATTTGATCATTTCTGCTGTTGATGATCTCTACTGCATTTTTTTTCATTCCATTCATTGTATTTTATAGCTCCAGGATTTCTGTTTGATTTTAATGATTTAAATCTCTCTGTTAAAATTTCTCTGAGAAATTTCTGAATGGATTTGCTGTGCTTTCTTAAAGCCCAATAAAGTTTCTTAAAACAGCTGTTTTACATTTCTTACGTGAGAGACTACATGTCTCTCTCACTTTAGGGTTGGTCTCCAGAGACTTATTTTGTCCCTTTGTTGAGGTCAGATTTCCCTGAGTGTTCTTGATGCTTTTGGAATTACAATAATGCCCATGCATTGAGGGATTAAGCATAGTCTGGTGTTGCTTCATAGTCTGGTGTTGCTTGCACATGTCCTTGTTCAGAGGGTCTTCCAGGGAGTCTAAGCAGACTGTTGTCTTCCCAGAGCCTGTGACCACTACAATTGTCTCTGCACTGTAAGACCTTCTAAGCCTAGGCTTGCCATGTGCCTCATGAAGGCTCCAAAGTTGACTCAGCTTTCTGACTCAGGCAGACCTGAGAAAAACCGAATAAGACTATTGGGGTTGTGTGAAAATGCTACCAAAGACCTGAGTCCAGATAGACCTGCCTCCCAGCAGTTCTCTGCACAGGCAGAATGAATCCTCAAGTGCAGCAAAATGAGCTGAAGTTGAAACTGGTTCTTTTGGGGACCTGCTGTGAGGAAGAGGCTGGTGAACCCATCTCACTGGCTCAGATGAGCGTGCATGACCCATCAGATCCCTCTGCACAGATGGGCTAGTTTCACAACTCTGGTAGGAAGGGCCAGAGCTCAGACTGGGACCCCTAAAAATCTGCTGTGGGGCATAGACTGGTGTGCTGGTATAGTTCCCCAACTGCAAACAGGAGTTGGAGCTGAGACTAGGTGCCCTTGGGATTTTCGATGAGACAGAGAATGGCAAGCCCAACTTCAGCTTGGAGGGATGCACACCATCTGGTAATTCCTGCACAGAGAAGATAGCTTCTCCACTGCAGTGAGAGGGCCAGAGCTAAGACTGGGCCTATTCCGTATCTGCTGTGATATAAAGGTTATAGATCCCAGTCTTGTTGGCTCAAGGGCACATGTCTCTCAGAAGCAGGAGGAGCTGGAGCTGAGACTGGGCTTCCTTGGGATCTCTTGTGGGATGGAGGCTGACGAGCCCATCTTGTTGGCCCAGATGGGTACACATTTCCTAGCAGGTCTTAGCACATATGAGATAGTTCCTCAACTGCAATGAGAGGGGCCGGGGCTGAGAGTGGGTCCCCTTAGGACCTACTGAGGGATGGAGGTTGGCAAGCCTATCAGGGAGGTTCAGACTTCTGGGCTGCATGATATGAGTCTCCCTTTGGGACCCTGAATGAGCATCTCTGAGATGAAGCAGAACTTTGGGGGTTATTGCTGAGACAAGTATCAATGAGCAGACAGATCTTTCCACTAAGGCACTAGTGTGCATGCTTCCATCTGGACCCCTTGGCAGATGGTTTTGGATGCAGGCTCAAAGCCAAATGAGGCTGTATTCAAATCTCCGGGGGGACTGGGCCATTTCTGGGCTTGAACTCATAAGCAAGCTCATCAAATCAGCCACCTGGGTGTTGGTCTGTACTCTCAAAATGACCTTCTTTGGTCTTGGGCTCCACTGAGATTTAACAAACACCTACTCAATTCCTAAGGCTCCTCCTGCAAAGAGACATTTGACTGTGAATTGGGTGCAGAATTGTTCTGGGAAGATATAAGTGGGTTACCTTCTAGTCTGCCATTTTGGTGACATCACCCCTTGATATTTTAAATTACCATCAGAATCAATCTCCCTGTAGCTAATCTTTCCCCAACTTCCATATCTGTATTTCAATGGCCTAATTCACATCTTTACTTTGATGTTCCATAGTTATCTCAAACTCAGCCTATCCAAGATCAAATTTATTTGATTGAATCCTGTTGTGTCTTATACGTTTTATATCATTGCAGGTGTTACTTAATCCAGAAACTGAGGGGTTATTTTAGATTCCTTTACATCCCATGTTTAATCAGTCAACAAAGATAAAACTTTTTCATTGCTTCTCTGAATCACTCCAATATTATCTATTATTTTCCCCCACACTCTAGTTGCTCTTATCAAATTCATCCTTTCTATTATATTTTTCCCTATTTCATACTTTTTTTTTCAAATGCAAATCCAAGCCTAGCTGGGCTCGGTAGTTCAGCCTGTAATCCTGCGCTTTGGGAGGCTGAGGTGAGTGGATTGCCTGAGCCCACGGGTTGGAGATCTGCCTAGGCAACTTGGCGAGACCTCATCTCTACAACAAATCAAAAAATTAGCCGGTCGTGGTAGCGCATGCCTGTAATTCTGGCTACTCGGAAGGCTGAGGTGGAAGGATCGCCGGAGCCCAGCAGGTCGAGGCTGCGGTGGCTGGGAGCGGCCCCTGCACTCCAGTCTGGGTGACAGAGTGAGACTCCAATTAAAAAAAAAAAAATCCAAGCCTATCATTTCCCTGTTGAAAAATCTTCAGTGTCTCCCCACTGTTTGCAAGATGTAGTTCAATACTTTAGTCACCAGTCTCTACGTCCCTCTCTCTGTCTGTCTCTCTCTCTGGTCACCAGACAGACTCCTTGATGATTTGACTTCTTTACTCTCTGGATTCTCCCCACCTCTCCAATTTTTGCTCTTGACCTCCTTCTCACTGTCTTTATGTTTTAATAACATATATATTTTTATCTATGATCTCTCCTACTTTTTTTTTTAAAGCAGCATTTATTGAGAGAACACTGCCCCCTCCTACATTTTTGATGAGATAAATTCTTCTATTTAAAATGTCCTTCCACCTTTCTCCTTGGTAAACTACTAGTCCTCTGCTCATTAATATTTCATAAAACTTTATTCCTTCTTATATGCCATTAGATGGATCATTTTTTCTTGCTTTATTTGTTTTCATATTTCTGTCCATTTATCTACCACGTATAGTCTTAACTTGATATCTGTTTGCTTCCTCCTGAAAATAAAACATCCTTGTAGTCAGGTACCTTATTTATTCATCTTTAGTACCCCAGAGCCTAATATGTTTATTGGCACACAGTAGACACTCTGAAAGAAATGAGCTAAGCACTGAGACTCTTAGAATCAAGAAAACTTGATTTACAGGATTAGATGATAATTGGTGGAAAATCCTGAGAGAGAGGGCAGAAAACAAACAAAAAACAACAACGTATTAGAAAGAGAGTTCTTTATACTCACTGGCATGATTAATATTGCTGAGTGAGGCTTTCTGAAGTAATGTTCCATATTAGAAGAGAGGGTAAACTGAATTCAGAATGGGTTCCTGGGAAATCCTCCTTATTGTGGAAAGACAGTCTGTTTGCTTTGAAAAGCAGTTGAGCTGATGATCCGAACAATGCTAAAAGGCAAGCAAGGGGAAATAAGAGGAAAGAAAGATGGCAGAAATGTTCAGAACGGAAAGGAACTTTCATGCTGAGAGAAGCCAGAGGAGAACAATAATGGGACTGTGGTTTAAAGGCCTTTTTGTTCATCCTTTGATAAAGCAGAAGCTAGTTCAGATAGAATTCAGACTATGAAAAATACTTTATATTTGTAGGGACAGGACGCATTCAAAATTTTCCTGTGAATTATACAACGTCACGATCTAAGTCTTTACAGCCTGTACTCTAGAGATAATAATAAATATTTTTCATGGTTTCTTACAAAGCTCTGTTATGGAGAGATGGCAGCTATTCAGAGTACCTAGATAATAAATTCTTCCTTGTGAGAATCGCATATTGAATAGGGAAAAGTTTTTCCCTTGGAGCCTAGAAAAATGTGTGTGGAGAAATTTCTTAAATACTGAGGAGAAAATTCCAGCTTGTTTGTATTTTATCTTGCACAAAATCTGTGGGCTTCATAGCAACTTTTTCTACACAGAGACATCATTAGTATCTACTATCAGGATTGTCAAAAGAACGGTTCTCAGTTTTCCATGGAAATTTCAGTATTGGTCTCAGCTTCCACAGAATCAGTTGTACGATCATCTTCATCTATTTCAGGTCTTTGACACTGGGGAAAAAAAAATGAACCTCTTATAAATCATATAATGTTTCTTAAAATTATGCAAGTAATAAATAGATAATTTGTCCTTTTTCTGTCTCATTCCTACCTCAACCTACCCTCTTAACTCCTATTAGGTCATTTGCAACTTTTGGTATACTTCCAGACTTTTACAATAAAAATATTCATAGTCTTCTTTAACATAAACTTGTGCCAGCCCCCCAAAAGTCACCCTGCCCTTTCATGATATTTCCCCCAAATTACCTGTTTCTTCCCTCCAAGGTTATTGTCATTTGACTTTTAGATAAGGTCATCAATCCAATCTTTTTCTGTTTTTTTTTTTTTTTTAGTTTCAGCAACTAGCTTGCATCACTCTACACTATAGTCTAGCTTTTGTTTTGCCTGGTTTCAAATCCCATATGAATGAAATAAAAAAAGTAGGCGGAGGTTGGGCTTGGTGGCTCAGCCTGTCATCCCAGCACTTTGGGAGACTGAGGCGGAAGGATCGCCTGAGCCCAGCAGGTTGATGCTGGGGTGGCTGTGAGCGTGCCTCTGCCCTCCAGCCTGGGCAACAGAGTGAGACTCCAACTCAAAAAAAAAAAAAGTATGCATTCTTTTAGTCTGTCTTTTTATACACAACATTTTATTTGTAAGATTCGTCCATGTTGTTAAATGTAGGTATAGTTTGTTTTAATTGCCAGGTAGAATTTTACTAGAGCAATACACCTCAATGTATTCACCACTAACTCATTTGTGTTGTTTTTCACTTTGGGGCTATTATGAGTACTACTAACACACACACACACTTTTTTTCCCTGGAAGTATATCTTGGTTCATATGTGCAAACATTTAAAAAATTTATTTCAGTTGCTTTAGGGGGTACATTTTTGGTTACACGGTTGCAACGTACAGCAGGGAAGAAGTCTGGGCTTTACGTGTACCACTTCCACCTGTGTACATTGTTCCTGATAGGAGAGTTTTTGTTCCTCCGCCACTACACCATTCTGGGTCTCCAATGTCCATTATACCATTCTCTATATGTGCAATTGTTTCTGTTGGTTATATACCACAGACTTAAATTACTGATCATAGGATATGCATAATTTTGAGTGGACAATGCCCCAAAAGTTTTAAAAGTTGCTGCAATAATTGATATCTCAGCTAGGAGTATGAGAAAGATTTATTTTATCCATGATCTTTGCTATTACTTGGCATTGTCAATATTTTGCAATTTAGTCATTCTGGTAGGCACTTAAAATATCTCATTATGGTTTTAATGTTATTGTTATTAAAATAAGTGGCTTTATGTCTGACATTTTGCTATTTGTTTTCTATATGTCCCATGTGTTTTATGTTCTTCTTTTACCTGTTTTAAAATTAAACATACTTTATGTCTATTATTTTAATTCCTCTGTTGGTTTTTAGCTACAATTTTTAATGTTTTCTTAGTCATTAAGTATACATCTTAATTTATTACAATCTGTTTCACATGAATGCAAATTTAATGTCAGTAAAACACAGCAACTTTGTTCCCACCTAGCTTTATTCCCTCTCCCTTTCTTTGTGCTGTTATTGTCACTTATTACATATCTATATGCCATATAGCTAATGATGTGGTATTGTAAGTACTGCTTTTGCAATTTTATCTTTTAAAATTTAAGAAAACCAAAGAGAAAATATATTTCTATTGAGCAGGGATTGGCAAACTATGACACATGGATCAAATCCGACTGGCTAACATGTTTTTGTAAATAAAGCCATATCCGTTCATTTATGTCTTGTCTACGAATGCTTTCATGCTATGAGGTTAAGCAGTTGTGACAGATGGAATTAATGTTACAAAAAATATGACCATAAATTAAGAAAATTACCTTGGGTTATCTGGGTGAGCCCAGAGAAATATATGCGATCGTTTTTGAAGTCAGTTAAGAAAACACAAAATATGTATTTATGCCGATTTTTCTAATCATCTACATAATTACTTTTACTGGTGCTCTTTATTTATTTATGCCTATTTGAGTTTCATCTGATATCACTTCTTTGCAGTCTAAAGAATTTCATTTAGTGCTGCTTGTGGGGGATTTCAGCTAGCAACACATTCTCCATCTGTGCCTATCTTTATTTCACCTTTGTTTTTGAAGGATAGTTTTAAAGAACATAAAGTTCCTGCTTGGCTGTTCCCTCTCCTCCCACCCCCAGCGCTTTAATATGCTATCCCAACTACCTTCCAGCCTCCACTGTTTTAAATGAGAAGCCAGCAGTTAATCTTATGGTGGTTCCCTTGTATATGAAGGGTCATTTTCTTCTTGCTGCTTTCAAGATTTTCTCCTTTTTGTTTTGTTTCAACTTAATGTACAGGTGTCTAGAAGTGGATCCCTTTGTGTTTATTCTACTTGAAGATCATTGAGTTTTTTGGATGTATTGAATAATATTTTTCATCATATTAGGGAAACGTTTGGCCATTATCTCTTCATTTTTTAACCCAGTCCTACCCACTTTTTTTTTTTTTGAGTTGGAGTCTCACTCTGTCACCCAGGCTGAAGGCAGTGGCATGCGCATGGCCCCCGCAGCCTCGACCTGCTGGGCCCTGGTGATCCTTCCGCCTCAGCCTTCCAAGTAGCTGGAATTACAGGTATGCACCATCACACCCGGCTAATTTTTTTATTTATCTGTAGAGATGAGGTCTGGCCAAGCTGCCCAGGCTGGTCTCAAACCCATGGACTCAGGCAATTCGCTCACCCTGGCCTCCCAAAGTGCTGGGATTATAAACCTGAGCCGCCCCACCTGGCCCTACCCACTTTTATGGGATTCTCATTACACATTTGTTGGTGTCTCAAAGGTTTTTGAGGTTTTGTTCAATTTTCTTCTTTTTTCCTGTTCTTTGGATTGGGTGCTATCTTTATGTTAGCTGATTTTGTGTTTTGCCAGCTAAAATCTTCTCTTGAGCCGCTTTAGTGAGTTTTTCATTTCAGTTACTGTATTAAACTCCAGAATTTCCATTTTTAGAGATACTTTCTGTCTCATTTATTAATATTCTTATTTGATGAGTCATGGATGTTATCCTTTAATATTTCAGACATATTTACTTTGGTTCTTTATTTTTTATTTATTTCTGAGTTGGAGTCTCACTCCATCGCCCAGGCTGGAGTGCAGTCATGCTCACGGCCACCGCAGCCTTGACCTGCTGGGCTCAGGCAATCCTTCCGCCTCAGCTTTCCAAGTAGCCAGAACTACAGGCACGCGCTATCACTCCCGGCTAATTTTTTTGATTTACTGTAGAGACAAGGTCTCGCCAAGTTGCCCAGGTGGGTCTCGAACCCGTGGGCTCAGGCAATCCACTCACCTCGGCCTCCCAAAGTGCTGGGATGACAGGCTGAGCCACCGAGCCCCGCCCACTTTGGGTCTTTATAGTCTTTGTTAAGTCCAACATGTGTCCTCCCCCAGGATACTGTATCTATTGAGTGCTCTTTTCAAGTATAGGGATCACTATTTCCTGTATTTCACATATCCCTTTTGCTTAAAACTGGACATTTTAGATAATATATTGTAGCAATTTTAGATTCTGATTTCTTCATTTCCCAGGAGTGGTGGTTATTACTGTCTTTTTAGTGATTTGCCTGTATTGTGTAGAGTCTGTTTTTCTTGCAGTGCATGGCTTCTGATATACCTACTCACTTTATTCATTATTTTATTCTTGCTTTTATCTTTAAGTCTGGCTTTCTAGTGTTCTCCCCTGGGTCAGCGTAAGTGGTCAGGCAATGATAGGTCAGAAATTGTGCTTAAGCATCTTGTTATGGTCCAAACTATGTTCCCTAAAACTTGTATGTTAAAGTCCTGAGCCCAGGGGTTCAAGACTAGCTTGGGCAACTTGGCAAGACTTCGTCTCTACAGTAAATCAAAAAATTAGCTGGGTTTGGTGGCACGCACCTGTGATTCTAGCTTGGAAGGCTGAGGTGGAAGGATCGCCTGAGCCCATCAGGTCGAGGCTGTGGTGGCCATGAGCATGCCCCTGCACTTCAGCCTGGGTGACAGTGAGACTCCAGATCAAAAAAAGATAAAAAAGTCTGAATGCCCAATATCTCGGAATATGACTATATTTTGAGATGAGGTCTTTAAAGTAGTAAAACATATATAATAAAGAAATTAGGATGGGCTCTAATCCAATATGACTGATGGCCTTATAAGAGATGAGGGCACAGAGACATAAAGAGAGAAGACCATGTGAAAACACAGGGAGAAGAGAGCCATCTGAAAACCAAGGAGAACAGTCTCAGAAGAAACTATACTTGCCAACATCTTGATCTTGAACTGCTGGCCTCTAGACTTGTGAGAATCTGTTCTTTAAACCACATAGTCTGTGGTGCTTTGTTATGACAGCCCTAGTAGAGTGTTAGACACTTTGAGTCAGCTCGACTTTACCCTTTCCCAACAAATGAGTGTAGCTTGAGCAATATATTGAAACTTTAGGCCATTTATGAGCCTGCCCCAGCTTTTACTTTATTTTGCAAGACTCTTTGTTCAGTCAAGGGCTCATGGGGCCTTTTCCAGTCTCCTTAGTATGTGTGTAGCTTTGCACATGTTTATATTCTGCCATATCATAGGAGATAAGTAGGATGCTATTAAGGCCCACTGTGGCTGTCTTGCTCTTTGAATCTGTCTACTGAGTTTCTGATTGGTTGTCAGTCATTGTCGGGCCCCAACAAGTATTGTGATCTTAGTCAGGCTAGGAGTGACATTGGCCTTACCCGCTTGCTTGCCACTGAGATCACTGTTGTTTTAATAATACCCCTGGTCATGGAGATTTTTGTGTTCTGCTCCAAATAAAACTAGCTTTCTCAAGCAGTGAGATTGCTGCTCTCCATAGTCTGACTCACCGAGGTAAACTGCATAATGGCACCTGAAGGTAGGGTGGGAGAACTGGGATTGGCCCTAAGCTCACTTGCGAGGTTCGAGGTTCAGTAGATTTTCTTAGATAAACCCTTCTCGATTTGTTATATGCTTTAGTCAACTTTCTGAATCTTTAAGAGGTTGTTTGTTGACTATTTTGTTCAGTTTTAGAAAATCTTTTTTTTTTTTTTTTTTTTTATTTTTAGTCTCACTCTGTTGCCCAGACTGGAGTGCAGTGGCTGCTCCCGGCTACCGCAACCTCCGTCGATCCTTCCAGCTCAGCCTTCCAAGTAGCTGGAACTACAGGCGCGTGCTACCACGCCCGGCTGATTTTTGATTTATTGTAGAGATGAGATCTCCAAGTTGCCCAGGTGGGTCTCGAACCCGCGGGCTCAGGCAATCCACTCACCTCAGCCTCCCAAGGCACGGGATTACAGGCTGAGTCACCAAGCCGGGCTTAGAATATCTTTTTAAGGGAGGAGTTGCCATGTCCTTACTCAGCCATTCGGGAAGTCGTACTCAAAACCTTTTTCTATGTAGCCTCACAGTTGCTTCTGTATTTCAGTTCATTGCTATTCAGAGTAGTCTTCCTTGACCATCCTATATGAAATAATCTTCACCTCATCTCCTTACTCTGCTTGATTTTTACTTCATAACCTTTTTCATTTCTTGACATCATTTTATATGTTTACTTATTGATTGTCTTTCTCCCCCATTGGAATGCAAACTTTCTGATGGAAGGGACACTGTCTATAATGACTGCATCCTTAGTGCCTGTTTACAATGTCTAGCAAACAGTTCATCCTCCATAAATTTTGAGAAAGAATGAATGAATGTTAGGTACATAATCTTTTTAAGGTTGTGAGAAAATGATCATGCTCATAAACTTTTGTGGTTCTGTAAGTTGTTATAGCATTTTGGGATATTATTAAACTTGACTCTGCAGTTACACTTCTGAGAATTGACTACCTATAGAAATAGGGATCTTGCATGCAAAAATATTTGTATTGGAATTTTCATTGCATCATTTATAATTTAGAAAAAAGCTAGAAACAGAGCTAAATATGCAAGGAATGCTAAATACTAAGAAAAACAATGAAACTATTAAAAGGTATTGCTTACTATTATTATTTTTTTAAAGACATGGGGTACAATTCAGGGTTAGGTATACAAATGTTCATTATGCAGCTACCCTTTGTGATGAGGTGTGCACCTCATGCCCCTGTTAGTTTCCCTCACCTGCCAATCTCACTCCCTCTCCCCTAGCAGTTTCCCACTACTGCCAATCCCTTCCTTATAGTATTATGATAATTGTTCAAGGTTCGCTTATGAGTGAGAATGTATGGTACTCTGTTCTTTGTTTCTGTAACAGATCACTGAGTAGGATTGACTCTAAATCCATCCAAGTTGCTGCAAGGTCTATATGTTTGTCCTTCTTTATGACTGCATGATATTCCCTTGTGTATATGTACCACATTTGTTTTATTCAGTCCAGCTTTGATGGGCAGCATGGTTGGTTCCATGTTTTCGCTTTTGTGAATAGAGCTGCAACAAACATATGTGTGCAGGTATCTTTGTTGTAGAATGATTTGAGTTCCTCTGGGTATATTCCAATAGGGGGATTGCTGGGTCATCTGGAAGGTCAATTTCTAGTTAAAAGGCATTGTTTAGATATGTTTTGTAATGGAAAGATGTTTATGATAGTTACAAGAAATGCATATGACAAAACAATGTGAATATGATTACACAATTAGTGAAAGAAACCTTTTTTTGCTATAGATTTGGATAGGTAGGTATGATGAGGATTATATTAAGGAAACAATCACTTTTTACTCTATAATGTTTTTACTTTTAAGTTTATAGTTTCACGTTTACTTTTGTAATTTCATGTTTTTCTACCTATAAAATAAAAAAGTAAAGGAAATATCATCAGACATTCCATTTTTGTTAGTTCTAAACATATTGTGTCAGTGCACTTCTTCTCCTCATGGACCGTGCTTACTAGAAATCAACATCTCTTCATTTGTCAGAGAGTAAACACTTACCAAACGCACACAGCCACATATTGAGTATGAGAGTGCCATAGAAAATTCCAGGAGGTAAAAGATCACTAAAATCCGTGAAACTTCCCTCCCAAGTCTCTGTAACCAAAAGATAGGGAGAAATCTTGCATTATTATCTTTAGTGAGTACAAACATGCTCATGGGCTGCTCACGCCTATAATCCCAGCACTTTGGGAGGCCGAGGTGAGAGGATTGCCATGGATTTGAGACCAGCCCTGGCAACTTGGTGAGACATCATCTCTGCAATAAATCAAAAAATTAGCTAGGCGTGGTGGTGCATGCCTGTGATTCCAGTTCCTTGGAAGGCTGAGGTGGAAGGATCGCCTGACCCCAGCAGGTCGAGGTGGCAGTGGCCGTGAGCATGCCACTGCACTCCAGCCTGGGCGACAGAGTGAGATTCTGACTCAAAACAAACAAACAAACGAAAACACGCTCATGGAGGGAACTCCTAGTACAAGAGTCAGGGAAAAGAGGAAATCCAGGATAAAGAAACCTCTCACCATGGGATTTCCCTGGGCGTTTCCACTCCTTTGCCTTCTCTTGCACCTTTCCAGGGTTTCATTCTCCAATTCATCATCTGTGGCTTCCATCCTTGATCTTCATCGCCTAGCATTCCTGTCTCACTTTTTACATCCTTTTATTCTTATTAATGTCCTCATGACAGAGTCCCTGGCACAGCACACCCTCTAAACTCCTCAGTCAGTAATAATAAGATGACTACCAAGAGATTTATCAAGTGATCCTCTTCTATTGAAACAACTATTATTAATGACAAACTTACTTAAATCCACATATGTGGTGATAAAAATCTCACATAGATATTTCTGAAATATCATATAAGCGATTAGTAAATTCAAAAAGAGTTCAAAGGACATTTCACTTGGAAGCATAAGGTGATTTTGATTGCTGAAATAAATAAAATAAAACAGATTGTCTTCTGTTGCTACTGGAAAGATATTTTTAACTACATATCTGATTGGTTAGTTGTGTGAATGATGTTGGTGCTCATCTTGAAAATGTAGGTTTTGTGCTGGTTGTGGAAAGACAAGAATGATATTTAGATCTAGGAAGAATGACAACATAATTCTCCTTTCTTCATTCCCTTCTCTTTCTCCTCTTCCTTCTTTGTTGGATTTATTTAATATCTTTTAAACTGTTAGGTGGTAGGAATCAGATGAGAGGAATGCAATGATACATAAAACTTCCTGATTTCTCAGTTTGTATTCAAGTAGAAGAGTCAGAAATGTGACATAAGGTTAACATATGAAAAGGTTGAATATGTCAAAGTGGACAAAAAATTGCTTAGGTCACCCTAAGCCACTGATCTCTGGGAAGTCTTTGTAAACAAGTAGGACATTTAAAATAAGGAAAGGCCTGAGAAAAATGAAGGGGAGCAGCAGCATTCTAGGTTACTTTAAATTTTTATTTACTTGTTTCTTTGAAACCTATCTTGCTCCAGAAAGAATTTAATAGCATAAATTAAAAGTGTGACAAAATAATCTTATAATGGAGACATAAAGTTGAACCAATAATAAAGTTACATGTGTATTGTAACAACCTACAGTTTTATAATGTGAGAAAAAAACTGATCATGTGAAATATAACATGTTTTAAGAAAATGATAAAACAAGTTTTAGCTGCAGTGCTCAATTATGTATGATATAAACAGGAAGATGAGGAAAAGATGTAGAGGGTTTGAAATATCAAGGTATAGAATTCTGATTTAATTTTCTTGGTAGAAACACACAATCATAACATTTTAGCTAGAAAGAACTTGTGACCTTTTAGTTGGCAAGACTATGGAAAGTCATTTTGTCCGTGTTTCTTAATTTTTACATGTTAGTGTTAATTTAAAACTCTTCCCCTGGAAGGGTCTGCCAGAGAAGCTCAAATAGGAAAACAAGAAAGAGACAGAGACAGTGACTGAGTTCCTGTTACATAATGTAAGCGTCTAGACCCAACTTAAGTCATTAAATCCCCTTTTTGCTTGTCAATTTAATTTGTATTTCCTGTCAGAACCAAGAGAACCCTAATTAATAAAAATTTAAATAAAGAATAAGCAATATTTGGTCATTAGAAAAGCAGTAGAAAGAGAAGGGTGAAGTATTATGCCAAGGTCTTAAGTGTAGGAAACTGAAACAGGAGAGTCATGCAGTATAGTACTTTTGAGAAGGCAAATAATTTACATTTTGTATCTGTTGAGTTTGAGATGATAACGATAGAAACATATGCTAGGGGAAAAGTCAAGCTATCCATTAAAACAATAGGCCAGGAGTTTGGAAGAAAGAACAGAGGAGTCACCTAACAGGCATGTATTAACATTTTCTCTGTTTTACGCATAAAAAAGCCTAAGGAACAGGGAAGCCAGGAAACTTTTCCAAAGGGTTACACAGTTGGTGAGTATTGAGGATAGTATTTAAATTAATGCACTCTGATTCTGGAGTCTATACTATTTCTCATTTTGCTACATGAGGAGCATATTTCAGATGCCTGTATCTTTGGGGATAGCTGAACCTATCTGGGAACACTGATAATTTGATGAGTTTGTTAATGTAAGCAAAAGTTTGTAACTTTTGCTTACATTAGAAAAGTTGGCATATAAAAACCTGGAAAACGTTAGCTGCCTTAGTAAATGTGGGTATATAATTCTATAATGCCACTAGGAAAAGATGGTGGCTTAGAGATATAAGTCTAATATACGAGCTCATTTTGTGTAACTTATCACAGTAAACAATGTTGAGAGCTGTGGTTTTGGGAAATTGTGAAACTAATCATTAATACTGAGTTCAAATCGGGCAAATACAGTCTACAGTGGTTTGTAATACTGATTGCAAAAGACAGGCCTTGGTCATCATGCCATATTATCTTTCACTGATGATTAAAAATTTATGAATAAGAATGGTGACAACTTGAAACAATTATGCACTTAACAGCTTAAGTCCTGCCTCTATGTTCTCTGCCTCAAAAGTAGAACTGAAGACTTCTAGATTGAATGCTCAGGGCAAATGGAAAATTTTCTTATAATTTATAGAGGAAATCTGGTCCATGTTTATTTAAATCATCATTTGTTACACATATCTATTTTGGGATGTGATTGGACTTTCCGTCATTGTCTCACTGCCCTCTAGGCTTTAGCTTTCCATGCTTGGATTCTTTCCACTGATGGTCCCCTTTATAACATCTCGCAGGTATGAAGAGAAAGTGTGTAGGGGATGAGCAGGAAGTATATCCCTTAGCTACCAATGTCTACTCGTGATTGTAATTGCTATTTGTTTTATTCTGTTGGTCGAACAAGGAGGAGCTCCACTCAAGCTGTCCTCATTGTGAATGCTAGATTTTTATAAATATCATTGCTAAAGTCTTTTGCAGCACTGATATCCTATGATTCTGAGTTTAAAGCCAATACAATTAAAATAAATCTATTGTGTTTTGAGTAAAGATATTCACATTTCCCGAAGAACTAAGCAGAAGCTAGATGGGTTTATATAAATTTGGCTTTTGTGAACTTAAAGCAAAATCCATGTAAGATGCAAAGATAGGCTGTGTATGAAAAGCTCTATGTTAAACCAGAAATTACTAGGTGTCTGTAATTTGAATTTTATGTTTCAATAGCAGAATTGTCTCACTGATTTTTGGAATTTTTTTTTTTTTTTGGTCCAGGATTACATTTTTCTTGTATTGAGAGAATCATTAAAGCTCTGTGCCTAATGCATAGACACTTGTCATTGAAGCTTTCAAATTCTTTATTTCAGGAAGTCAAGAATTCAAACATTCTATTAATATTTACCGAAAACAACATTACTTTTGAATTAAAAATTTTCAACTAGAAGGCCACTACTAAATCAGAGAATGTCATGAAGACCAATAAAAGCCTGCCTTATCTCCTATGTCTTCAAAACAATTGAAAAGAATATTTTTCAAAACTAAGATGTTCCCATAGAATTGGCCACTTACCGCTTGTCCATAATTCTTATATGACACAGACTTAAAAGTAGACAACTCAATTACTGTTAGACATAGTGCAATTATTGTAGTAATTATACAGAGAATGTTCAGGAACAAAGAAGTTACCACCTGAAAAGGAGACACAGGGTAAATTTACTATATTCAGAATCACCACTTTGGTTAAGCAGCTTGTATTGCTGAAAAAAAAGTCATCTAGTTAAGACTTTGATCTAGTTTTTAAAGCTTTAGAAGGGTTTAGATACTTGTTATTAGTGTAAAATATTTTTCTGGTTTACATGAAACTCAGTTAATCTGGAGAAAACATTAAAGTCATCAGATCAATAATCATCAAACTTCCACTTGGGCTTAAATATATTGTATTCTACAACCTTTTGAGTCAGTTAGAAGAAAGTCTACAAGATACGACTTTAACAAAAGGCGTTCTGCTGTAAGAAAACAAAAGTAAAAAAAGATGGAAAATGACTGCTTGTAGAAATACAAACAAATATGAATTAAAATATTTTAATCCTGGGTTTTCATTACCTAAGGAAATCTATCAAAATCTTTGGACATCAGTTTTTTAATCTGTAAAATCATGAAATCAGACTAATTAGTTCCTTATATATTGTGGGCTCTAAGATTCTAAAGTGTTCTTCCCAATACAATTCCATCTATATCATATTTGGCTCTTCATTCTGGACAAATCTCCTACTTTGCTACAAGAAACAATCCTGTTTCCAAACTGGATAGTTCAGTAAATGAACTTTACAGCAGTATAATGTCTATATATAAAGTCATTAGGTCTTACTAAATTTTTTTTCATCAGAAGGTTCATACAAACAACAAACAACACAAAACTATATTTAGAAACCTTTACATAAGGTAATCATGATTTTAACTAATCCAGCATATTTGTGTACATTAAACTATGTGCTTCCAGATTTGTACTTAATCCTTTCATTTATTTTACAGGTAGAGTAAATTCCTTTATTGTTTATACACTCACCATCTTACATGAAAACCTAATGTTTAGTTTTGTGACAAGTGATTTCAAGAGATACCCTAAGCATTTCAACTTACCAGGAATCGAGTTGGAGTCTTTGTTGCTTTTATTACGAAGGCTCCTGAAATGATAAACTGGATATAAAAACATATATTTATAAATACTCATGGATAATGCTTGCCAAGGGGAATGCATTTTTAACAACTCTCTTATAAGTGAATTACTTTTAGAATACTAAGAGTAACAAAATACAAAAACATTTTAGTAGAAGTGGTCAAGACAAGT
Organism: Tarsius wallacei; assembly: GCA_963574415.1. Taxonomy (NCBI): domain Eukaryota; kingdom Metazoa; phylum Chordata; class Mammalia; order Primates; family Tarsiidae; genus Tarsius; species Tarsius wallacei. Next base: position 36,200 of record CAUYQG010188372.1, read on the forward strand.
TTCCATTATGCAGTAAATGAATTAAAAGATAACAACAGTAGGGTAACTCATAACAGAAACATAGAGGGTACAGTGGGCAAAACTCAGGTCATGGTGTATGCCAAAGATAGCCTGAGCAGTCCTGAACAAGGAACCAGGTTTACTTATGTGTGTGTGAGCTACTCCATGTATGAGGTCTGACAATTAAGTGCGAACTCATCCTGGAAAAAGTGCTCCATACCTCATTGATGAATTTCACTATGGTCCCCTTCGAAGTCCTCCCCTTGGGAAGCTATGCCAGTGCCTAGTCCACCTGTTAAAACAATCTTGGAACTCTTTTTCTGGAATGGCCATTAGAGCTGTTGTCGTATTACCCTTGATGTCCTGAATGTCATCAAAATGTCTTTCTTTCAATTCTCCTTTATCTTTGGTTAAAGAAAAAAGTCACTGGGGGCCTGATCAGGTGACTAGGGAGGGTGTCCTAATACAGTTATTTGTTTACTGGCTAAAAACTCCCTCACAGATAGTGCTGAGTGAGCTGGTGCATTGTTGTGATGCAAGAGCTCCTTTGGGACCACTTGTGCACACACTTTCCTCATGCTGACGTTTTCAGTTAAGATTTTCCTGTTTATCTGTCAATGATTATTTGGTCTGTTATGCTTCTCACAGTTAGTCAACAATTATAACGCACAATTCGATGAATGTTTGCAATGTTTTCATCAGTTCTGCTTGTCCCTGGTTGTCCTGACCTCTCTTCTCTCCCCTCGGAAAAAAGTTTAATCCATGTGTACACTCCTGTTTTCTTCACGGGATTACACCCATAACTTGGACTCACATGTCCCTGATTTCACTTCCACTCTTGCCAAGTTTAACAAGAAATCTAATGCCTGCTCGTTCCTCGAATTCAGGCCCCAACATTCTTGCAATAGCATACAAAAACATGCGCCAACAATAATGAGTACCGTTCAGCAAGACATCGCCATACATCAACACGAACACAGCTGTGAGACTCTGATATACTAAGGTCAGGAAAACTTGCCAGGTTGTGTGTACAGCACAGCCAACCTAAGCGCAAGGTGGCAAGTTCGTGAACTTAATTGTCAGACCCCAGACAACTCTTTTGATTATTACTTCTAATGCTATCCTTCCTAATAAGATGATGCCATTGATTATAATTACTGTGTATATATCCAGGTATGGAAAAAGTGGTTCAAGAGTGTATTCCACATCGTGATCATAAAAAATAATACAGTCTCGTTTATCTGAGACCATAGTTGTCATTAAGGCAATGGCAGCTATTTATGCTGTTGCCTTTGTTTTTTAAAACAGTTTTCATCATTTCAAGTCAGGAAGCCTGCTTCCAAGAGGTGTAATGCTATGCCAAATTGTTTGAAGGTAGGCTGTACAATTCCCTTGAGATAGTCCTTGTCTTATCTCTCTTAGTGATAAGACAGGAAGGAACCAAGTCAAAGGCACATTTTTGTCATGCTGCATGCCTTATGCAGGAAGGTCAAACCTGAACCTTATAAACTCTGCAAGGCTAACTTTAACTTTAGATCTACACCCTCATCACGTCATTCTCTAACAAAAACTAAGATTTCTAAGGAGATACATAGGAAGGTAAGAACTAGCTCAGAATATAAAGTGGAAATATTAATATCTTGTGAATTTTGATCCAGAGTGCTATTAAGATTATCTCTGACTCGACTGTCATGCACTTTGCAAAATGCTTTTCAAAGTTTATACCTCAATGAGAAAGTTTGCACTGGGTTACATTTAATTGAAATTTTAGATACTTTATCCTAGGAGGTAAGTATGCTATTTTTATAACAAGGGACATGCATCGCTTATCTAGGTTTTATCTGAAAATTCACTATTTTTCTCCTATTTTTCCCAAGGCAATGCTTTGGCACCCGTGAACCAGTATATCATTTAGCATTTATCAGTTATTCGCTAGTATATCATTTATGAGCCATGCAGCATTTAGGATCTATATATCAGGGTTTTGAGTGAAAAGTCAATATTTTTCTCCCATCTTGGAAAACCAAGGCAGTCCTTTAACTTAGGAGGCCATGTCTGTGTACAGGCAGGGGATCGACTCAAGATCACTGATCCTCTAGTGATACCTGCCCTCTCGAGTGGCAGCCATCTTGTCCCTATCAGTCTCATTCCATATGTTCTAAGCATGGGGTAAGTGGTTTCCTTGCTCCTTATTCTACTTCCAACCATTCTTTCTCTTCCACCTTTGAATCAGATGTCATCAGATTCTAACATCCACCATCCCTCTTTGTTGAAGTCATCTGTTGACCCCTTATAGTCATTCCTCTTTCCAGATGCTTTTAACGCTTGTCTCTCTGTCTCTCCAACACCACTTAATCTTCAGGGAGTTAAATATATACAGAGACATATGATCCTTCAAATATCCTAGGCTTGTGGTTCTTGAATTTCTCTCCTCCAATCCTTCACTCCAAACTATCTGTGGCACTCACTTCCATATTCACTCTTTTGCCCTTGTTATACTTTTCAAATCTCAATTTTGAGTATACCATCCTGAACAATACCTGGTATCTTTCTAGTTCATGCCCTCTAGTATTAAAATTCTAACCATGCTTTCATCCCACCTCGATCTGTAATTCGAGACTCTCACCTCCCTGGCCTCTCTCACAAACGTAAATTCTATGGTCAAACATTATAACTGCTCCCTTATATCCATCCATTCTCAACTCCTTTGTACCTTTCTTGTTTCACTGCAGTTGCATGACTAAACCAAAATCTTCATGGAATGTTCTCTTCCTCCTGCTTGCTTGCTCCTGTGCAGCTGAACATGGCCTGAGACGCACAACCCATTTCAGTATACAATCGTGTTCCTAAACCTCAAGTGTGCCCTTCATGCTGCATGAAAATCAAATGACTTTTCCATAATAAATGCACTGTCTTACTTTTCCTAGGTGACAATTTCACATCCTCTCCTCTCTCCTCAAAAAACCACTCCACTTGCCCATCCTCATTCTCAGCTCATGGCTTCCGAATTCATGGAGATAGCTGAAGCTATTGGAAGAAAAAATTCCATAAGCTATCAACATCCTGCCAAAACCTGTCCTTTTTCTGACTCTGTCTTTCCCTCCTAGTTCCCTACCTTGACACTATTCATAGTAAGGCTGGATAATTCTTTGTTGTGAGAGGTTGTCCTGGGGATTGTAGGTGATTTTGCAGCACCATTGTCCTCTGCCTATGAGATGTACACACCCAGCTGAGAAAACTCAGAACAGCCACAGAAATGGTGAAATGTCCTCTGAGGGGCAAAATCATCTCTAGGTGAGAACCACTGCCAGGGATGAACTGCCCATGCTTCTAACTTTTGTGCACGAAACTTCATCATCTCTTGCCTACATAAATACTTGATTCCAAAACCCACCTCCATTTACTCGTATCATCAATTTTTTTTCTTCTGGCTTAGCCCTCACAACAAAAGATATGGTACTATTTCCTTCGACACACAGAAACCAAGAAGCAAACCCTCTCTTGACCCAAATTTCCCTAGCAGTCATCCCATTTCTCTATACCTCATTACTGCAAAATCCTTAAAGGCGTTGTCTGTATTTCTACCTCTAATTTCTCTCTTCTGATGATTTCTTAAACCAGCTCCAATCAGGCTTTTGCCTCATCATTCCACTGAAAATACTGGCTTCCATATTGCTAAATCCAGCCACCCATTCTTTGCCCTCCTCTGATCTGACAGAACAATAAAATATATAGCTGATTTCCCCATTTCCTGCAACCATTTTTTCACTTGGCTTCCAGGGGGGCCACACTCTCCAGGCTTTCATCCTACCCAATGGCTGCCTGGAAACCATGGAAGAGTGTCAGTAATGGTAAACTGAGGAAGTGAGTATTGACTCATTGGATGAGGAGGCTAAAGTGAAGACTGAACATGAAAGTTAATCATGCTAATGGATATTAGAGTTAACATCCTTTGCATTTCACACAAAAATGGACAATCTACCCTATGGCTGTCATTGTGTACTCACTTCTGAATCCATAGCTCTTGAGGTAGCACTTGTAAATTAAAGGCGCTCGATACACATTTGTTGAAAGAAAGAATTTGACTTCAAATAAATTACCAGGATGGGATTTGGCTACATCATTCTCCCGAAAACCTTTAGAAACTGTTCCTTACCTTCTACATTTGGCATGACTATTATTTACTGAATGGTTAAATCAACATATTTGTATTCTACTCACAACAACTCCCCATAATGTACATCCCGTTTTGTAAGTTAAAGGTTCATATGTTCCAAAGACTCCTTTAATTTGTCCTGTGTACAGAATCAGCAGTAAGTACCACATGAAAACACTAAAGATACCAGTCATAATCTGGATAACCTGTGAGAAGAGAACACTATTAGTACTGAGATAAAGTAACTGAAAACACAATTACAGGAAGTGTTTATTATAAAGAAAATTTAACACTTTTACATAAGATGAAAGTGAAATAGAAATGGACTTAACAATGTATTTCCAGGATTGGTTAGCCCAGAAAGAAGGACCAAAGCAGTAGGGATTGGGATCTACCAAACTGAAACCAGTCATCCTTAGAGTCACAGACTGTTCCATAATTGTAGTTGTGACCAGTTTTCCTATAAGAAAGTTAACAATCTGATTCTACCACTGGCTATCCTCCCTTCCTATCAAGTAATGTTAAAAGAGAATACTGTGGGTATATCAGAGGAAATGTAGTTACTAATCTACTTGGATTCAAGAAGCCATATAGCCAAGATTTTCTCTCATATTAGTAGTTTATCAAGGATGAATCACTTTTTGAAACTTATGAAGGTATGTATTTTCCTTCAAAGAATACTTGGCATGGATTTTTTCATAAGTATACTGGAGTGAGGTACAATCCAACACAGTGATATAAAGAATATCCAAAATGTATGTGCTTGCATTAGGTCTTCTCATTGGCTAGGGGATGAGTTAGAATATGTGGGAATCATTACTCATTTTTAATTTGTAAGAAGATACTTATAATCCCAGTAAATTTATTTCTAAAGTTATATGTGAATTGATATTTTATATACTGGATCACATTTTTAATCACTCTTTAAAAGTGACAGAGGATACATTATTTTTTATTTTCATATAAACTTTAATGGGAAGCTATTTAATGTTTGAAGAGTTCCAGTTTCTCATAAAGCAAGCAGTCTATGAAATACATAAATGCAGTTGGGTAACTTAAAATATATATTTTAGAGAATTTTTTTTTCTTAAAGAAGGTGCCTTTATTTTTAACAGTTTTATACATTTTTATAGCTTTAAGATTTAAGGTTTCCTCTTGCATTCAATTTTCAAGAATATATTTCCGGGGGTTTTTTGGATTTGGAAAAATATCCCCCACTAGACTGCAAAATCCTCAAAGGCCTAGACTTTGTTTTTCTCATTGTTGTATCACCAGCTTCTAACATGGTGCTCAGCATGAAGCAGGCTACCCAGTAAATACTTCTTCTATAAGGATATTGGTATCAAAAATGGTAATTTCATTTGATTTTCCCAACTGTTGAAAGGAGTGAGCTTGGAAAAACAGTGTGTCTTTCATAAGATTGGCTGTTATTCTACATAAAACTATTAAATATCCAATTAGCCAAAGCTTATAAAGAACTGCCAGTGTGTACAGAAGGGCAAGATGGAATTTCTTATTTTAAAATGGTTGTTTTCTCTCCTTTTTTTTTGCCACTGTAATATTTTTATTTGCATTTATTATTATTTTTAACTGACACATAATCATTGTACATAATATATGGGGTACAGTGTGGTATTTTGATACATGCATACCATGTGTACTAATCAAATAGGATACTTGTTATATTTACCACTTCAATCATTTATCATTTCTTTGTGTTGGGAAAATTCAAAATTTACTCTTCTAGCTATTTGAAAATATGCAATAAATTATTGTTAATTATAGTCTCCCTGTAAAACTAGAATTTATTCCTCCTATCGAATCTGCTTTTTAGTTGAAACATTGGTTCACTTACACTTAATGTAATTATTGCTGTTTTTTAATTTAAGTCTTTCATTAAAAATGGGTTCCAGGAGGTCAGACTGCTCCCTCTGCCCTACCTCCAAAAAAAAAAAGGAATGCAAAGGACTATAATATGTACATAATTCTGAGGAGAAGATCAGAGTTTTCTTTCTATGCCAAAGTGATCTGTGTCCCCAAAGTGGTTAAGAACTTCTGCTGAACAGTCAGGCAGAGACCTAGACAAAAGATCTATACAGCATCCACATTCAGAGAAAAAGTTCATATCAGTGGAAAAGTTATCTCCCCTTCAGATGCGAAAAAGCACGATCCTCATAATTCCTTGGTGTCTATTATACAGTGAGATAAAATGTAACCTCCTATGTTTATAACTTAACGGAAGAGACAAGTTTATAATCATTCTATTATGTAGACATCAATACAGTATTTAAGAGAGATCAGTAATAGCTCTCTGTCAAAGTTAAAAAACGCCAGATACACATACTCTCTGTTTTTCTTTTATTCCTTATTTGGATTTCTCTCTAACCTTGTGCGTGCTGGTTTAGCGAGTACACTTATATATGTATTTGTTTATGAAGGAACATGAGATCTGTCCATCAGAATTTGTGGAAGACAATCAACATTCTAAAGAAAGAAACTTTACTTTTTTGGTTTACTCAAAAACTGAAACAGTTCATGATCCTGAAGGTAGTTGGTCAAAGTGAAACCGGACTTACCCCTGAAACAAGAGACTCTTCTTCAAGGACACTGGAATTTGCACACGCCCCACGGCCCATGCTGCTGGCATTTCTTCTAGAAGATTTTATCTCTAATCTCTGGTGATAACTTTAATGGCAAACTTCTACAAAAAAAATACAAGACAAATACACATGATTTTCTCAGAAGAAAATATGTGAGTTGGAGTCTTTCCTTATTGTTTGGCAATCACCTCCCCAAATTCAGAAGCAATACCTTTCTTCTTTCTATTCCTTCATTCTTAGAGGCACCACCCTTTTCTGAGTAATTGAGAAGCCTTTCTTGACTAAAAAATTGGCATGTTACAGATATTATCTTCGAGTAGTAAGTAGTGTCTCTAGATAATAAAGTATAAGGACCACCTAGGGAACAGTACTTGAGAATTTTCAGTTAAGTTTTTCACAATTCATTTGCAATTCATAATCAATTCAATGCAATTCATAATGCCATGTCTGCATTGTGAAAACCAAGTTCTTTTACTTAAATTCACCAAAAATGGGCCTGTGATTTTTTTCCTGACACATACCTGCTACTCAGTTCTCCTTTCCACATGAAAAGAACCTTTTCTTCTATCAGACAGCTTATAAAAGTTGCTTTTACAAGAATGATACCTCCTGTTCTTTATTTTTTTCATGTTATTCCTGCATTCCTCTCTGATGTTCAGATCATCTGCCTATTCATATTAAGATAAGAACCTGGTTAATAATTATACCCCCTTGTTTCAGATCTCTTGGTAGATCTGAAATTCTGTATCTATATTGGTCATGCTCATGTAGGTCAAGAGTCATGCCACTTGACTAACTGATGATCCTAAAATTTGAGGCCTGATCTTTTCAGAATGGAAATCCCATGACTAGCTGACCTCCCAATTCTCTGCACCTTTAAATGGGTCTTTGGTTTCTAAAATTTGTTATCCCAGTGTCTCAAAGCTGTAAAGCAGAGAAAGAAAAAGGTAGGTAAGAATACAAGTGTTACATAAGCGGACCTTGAACAATTATCATGATACTATAAGAAAAGGATTCGCAGTAGTGGGAAACTGCCAGGGGAGGGGGGTGGGATTGGCAGTTGAGGGAAACTGCTAGGAGAGGGTGGAGCACACCTCATCAACGAGGGTACCTGCATAATCAATGTTTGTATACCAAACCCTGAATTGTACCCCACATCTTTAAAATTACAACAACAAAAAAAGAATGAAATAGGGCCAGGCATGGTGGCTCACGCCTATAATCCCAGCACTTTGGAAAGCGGAGGCAAGAGGATTGCCTGAGCCAATGGGTTTGAGACCAGCCCAGACACCTTGGCAAGAACTTGTCTCTACAATAAATCAAAAAATTAGCCAGGCATGGTGGCAAACACCTGTAGTTCCAGCTACTTGAAAGGCTGAGGCGGAAGGATCACCTGAGCCCAGCAGGTCGAGGCTGCGGTGGCCGTGAGCATGCCACTGCACTCCAGCCTGGACAACAGAGTGAGACTTTGAATCAAAAAAACAAAAAAGAATAAAGTTGAAAACTGGATGCGGTGTAATGCGCCTACAGTCCCAGCCACGCTGGAGGCCGAGGCAGGATAATCACTTGAGCCCAGGGGTTTGAGGCTGCAGTGAGCTACGATCACGCCGCTGCACTCCAACCTAGGTGACAAATTGAGATCCTATCTGAAAAAAAAAATTAAAATAAAAAGAATGAAATTGAATTCCTACTGAATGTCATATACAAAAAGTAACTCCAAACACACCAAAGATCTAAATAAAGGAACTAAAACTATAAACTCTTGGAAGTAGCCATGGGAGTTCACCTTTGTTACCCTTGGATTGGTAGTGATTTGGATATGATGTCAAAAGCATGAGTGACAAAGAAACAAAAATAAAAGATGAAACTTCACCAAAATCAAAAACTTTTGTGCTTCAAAGGACATCATCAAGAAAATGAAAAGACAACCTACATGACAGAAAGTATTTGCAAGTCATATATCTGTCTGATAAGGGATTCCTATCCACAATACATAAAGAACTTTTACAACTCAACAAAGAACCCAATTAAAATGGGCAAAAGATGTGAATAAACATTTTTCTTAAAAAAGATATTAAAGGGCTGGGTACAGTGGCTCACACCTATAATCCCAGCACTTTGGGAGGCCGAGGTGCGAGGAATTGCCTGAGCCTATGGGTTCGAGACCAGCCTGAGCAACTTGGGCAGACCTCATCTCTACAGTAAATCAAAAAATTAGCTGGGCATGGTGGCTCACACCTGTAGTTCTAGCTACTTGGAAGGCTGAGGTGGAAGGATCTCCGGAGCCCAGCAGGTCAAGGCTGCGGTGGCCATGAGCATGCCACTGCACTCCAGCCTGGGTGACAGAGTGAGACTATGACTCAAAAAAAAAAAAAAAAGAAAGAAAAGAAAAGAAAATGGGTCAGATGTGGTGGCGTGCATCTATGTTTCCAGCTACTCAGAAGGCTGAGGTGAGAGGATTGCTTGAGCCCAGGCATTGGAGGCTGCATTAAGCTATGATCACACCACTGTATTCCAGCATGGATGACAGAGTGTGAGACTTGAACTCTTAAAAGCACTTTTTAAATAAAAATACATTTTAAAAAAAGAGGTGGGGTGCAGTGACTCATGCCTATAATCCCAGCACTTTGGGAGGCAGACGCAGGAGGATTGCTTGAGCCCAGGAGTTTAAGAACAGTCTGGGCAATATAGCAAGACTTTTGTCTCTACAAAAAAAAAAAAAATCAAAAAATTAGCTGGGCATGGTGGCCTGCGCCTGTAGATCCAGCTACTCAGGTGTCTGAGGCAGAAGTCACCTAACCCAGGAGATCGAGGCTGTGGTTAACCCTGATCCTGCTACTGCACTCCAGCCTGGATGACAGAGTGAGACCCCGACTCAAAAAAAAATTATTAAAATGGTCTCTAAACACATGAAAAGATGCGTAATTAGAGAAATGCTATTCAAAACCACAATCACCATTTCACACCCATTAGGATGACCACAAATAAAAAGACAGACAATAACCAGATTCAGCAAGGACATGGAGAAGTTAGAACCTTCATACGTTGCTGGTGGGATAGAAGATGGTGCAACTGCTGTGGAAAACAGTTTAGGGGGTTCCACAAAAAGTTAAACATAGAATTACTCTATGACTTGGCAATTTCACTCCCAGGGAAGTACCCAATAGAACCGGAAACGAGTCTACACAGAAACCATGTAAATGAATGTTCACAGTGGCTTTATTCACAATAACCAAGAAGTGGGAACAGCCCAAACATTTATAACTGATGATTAGATAAACATACTGTGTTCTATCCATGCAATGGATTACGCTTCATCTATAAAGAGAATGAAGCATTGGCCAGGTGTGGTAGCTCACACCTGTAATCCCAGCACTTTGGGAGGCAGAAGTGAGAAGATCACCTGAGTCCAGGGGTTCGAGACCAGCCTGGGCAACTTGACAAGACCTCATCTTTACAATAAATAAAAAAAAATAGCCGGGCATGGTGGCACACACCTGTGGTTCCAGCTACTTGACAGACTGAGGCGGAAGGATCACCTGAGCTCAGCAGGTCGAGGCTGCGGTGGCCATGAGCATGCCACTGCACTCCAGCCTGGGCGACAGAATGAGACTTCAACTCAAAAAACAGGAAAAAGAATAAGGCACTGATAGAAGCTAACTACATGGATGAAAACACATGCTAAGTGAAAGAACCCAGCTATGAAAGGCCATGTACTGGATGATTCCATTTCTATGAAATATCCAGAGTAGGCAAATCCATAGAGATAGGATAGATGTGTGGTTGCCATGGGCGGGGACACTTGGGAGGGTAGAGCATGACTGTCAACATGTGTGGGCTTTCCTTTTGCAGTGATGAGAATACACTTGGTTCTCATTCCTTATAGATTTCCAAATCAATACCCAAGCTCTTTCACAGTCATTTGTGGCCATGGTCTGAGTGCTGAGAATACAAACCTAGTGTTCTCTTATGAGGGCCTGAAACCCTGTGTAGTGTGTGTGTGTGTGCGCATGTGGTGGCCTGTGCCTGTAGTTCCAGCTACTCAGGAACTGGTGTGTATGTAGGGGTGGGAGGCCAGAAGAAGGGGACCCAACTCCACATGGCACCTGGACCAGAGGCTCCAAACCCAGAAGCGCCATCCACATGGGCTCATTAGACACGTATACTCGTGAGCATCTTGGGACCAGTTCTAAGATCCAGTTCCTGGAGCCTGGTTAGGGACATCCTGCCTGCAGGCCTGTTTTGCTCAGCCTGAGCTGGTTCTCCTGTGCGCTGGCTGCCCCGCTCACCTTCCACCTCTCCTGGCATATACACCAGCAGGTGCAAACGCTGCTCCCTCAGGTCTCCAGCTCTGCAAGGCAGTCGGTGCCCAAAGCGTCCCTGTGGCTGGACCCCATGGTCACCAGCCTGCCAGGCTCGTCCAGATTTGCTTCTGGATCTTTCCACCCACACCAACCCTTGGCTTCCCATCTCTGCCTTTTTCTCATGTTGTCACGCACCCTCTCCCAGGGCCCCACGGCTCCTGTCTGGGAAGACCCCGAGGGTCGCTGGTAGAGGAGACATCCCTCAGGTCCACACACAGCCTCAAGCTGGCTCCCCCGTCCAGCACGCCCATGTGCCTCACTCTGACCACCAATGTCCTGGTCATCTTTCAAAGGCACCACAGTCTGGCCTCAGGTACTGTGGCCACTATGCATTCACCATTCTTTCCAGCTGACCTAGGCACCCACAAGGAGGGCAAAGCCAACCTTGCTCTTCGCAGGTCCTGGAGGTGCCTGCAACTCAGAACATGGGTGAGGGCTACTTGCTGGGCACAGACTGAGTTAAGAGAAGCGGCCCTGCCAGTCTCCATCTGAAGCCGACCTCCTGCTGCAGCCCTCCGACTCCCACAGACTTCCACATGCGAGGGACAGCAGGGCGGGTGGGGGTCCTGCAGGGAATGATGGGAACTGGACATATGTTGTCCTGAGAGGTCGTCTTCCTGATGTTGTGTATGCTTTCTCAGTGCATTGTGGAATAACTGGTGTGTGTGAGTGGGCATGGCCATGTGTGTATGTGCATGGCCGTGTGCATGTGTGAGTGGTGGCTGTGTACGTGTGTGCATGGCTGTATAAATGTACTGAGAGTGCGTGCGTATATGTGTGCAGGTAGGTAATGCACCCAGGTATGTGTATGTGCATACGGGTGTGTGTGCGTATGGAATGTGTGTGTTCGTGGCAGCGTCGTGGGTGTTGGACATGTGGATGCAGAGGGCAGGGAGGCAGTAGCCACATAACTGGGCTGGAGTCTGTGGGCTATCTTCTATCTATGAATGATGATAATGATTTTGGCCCACAGCCAAGGTTGAACAGGTGATGATACTAAATGCTCCTCTCTGGTCTCAGAGGTGACAGGATGGAGACAGCAGGGGGCAGTGTAGCACAGAGGGAGATGATCCGGCTAGGCAAGGTAGACTGGCTTGGAGCCCAACTCTGACACCTGTGGGTGGGGCAGCCTCAGGCCAGTTGCTTAATACTTCTGAGCCACATTTTCGCTTTCATAAAATAAAGTAAATAGAATCCACCAGAATGTGTTGATTACTAAGTTGTTTGTGTGCCTGTGTGTCCCCTGGGAGAAATGATTCAGTATTAGCTAATTTCACATTCAGTGTTTGCGCAACTATGTGACAATAATAAAAACGATTGGATTGTATACTTTAAAATTGTACACTTAGCCGGGCTCGGTGGCTCAGCCTGTAATCCCGCGCCTTTGGGAGGCTGAGGTGAGTGGATTGCCTGAGCCCGCGGGTTCGAGACCCGCCTGGGCAACTTGGCAAGAACTCATCTCTACAATAAATCAAAAATCAGCCGGGCGTGGTAGCGCGCGCCTGTAGTTCCAGCTACTCGGAAGGCTGAGGCGGAAGGATCGCCGGAGCCCAGCAGGTTGAGGCTGCGGTGGTCGGGAGCGGCCACTGCACTCCAGTCTGGGCGACAGAGTGAGACTCCA
>CAUYQG010188375.1:0-23699 GCA_963574415.1 Tarsius wallacei
GCAATTTCGGAACTTTTTCTGGAATGGCCATTAGAGCTGTCATCATATTACCCTTGATGTTCTGAATGTCATCAAATGTCTTCTTCTCAATAGTTCCTTTTTCTTCGGGTAAAGAAGAAAGTCATTGGGGGCCAGATCAGGTGAGTAGGGAGGGTATTCCAAGATAGTTGCACAGTGCTGCCAGTGTAAGCACATGGGAACAAATTCTCAAGCTTAATTGTCAGGCCTCAACAAATGATGATGACAGCTCTGATGGCCATTCCAGAAAAAGAGTTCCAAAATTGCTAGGACGGGTGGACTAGGTGCTGGTGTCAGTGCATAGCCTTCCAAGGGGAGTCCTTCGAAGGTGACCATAGTGACATTCGGCAATGAGGTGTGTAGCACTTTTTTAGAATGATTGGCGAACCTGATTGTGGAACCTCGTATTTCTGGTTTGCCAAAGAACACACCTGCTAAAGGAATTTCAGGCCACAGCAAACAGGCTACAGAGGCATTTTAGTGGGCAGTAGCACCCTTTAAACACTGGTATGGTCCCCACTCTCCCAGGAAGACTTGTCTTCGGGAGTTGGGACTTGCTTTTAGCCCTGGTGCCTCACCTCCAGGTGGGCACTAGGGTGACACTGCTCCATCACAGTACACGATCTGGGTTCCAAACCAGACCTGCTGTCCATACGGGTACCTTTTGGAAAGGCTTCGCTGATGTTCCTGATGCCACTGAAGCTCACAACCACTGCTTTCAGCAAACCAGGATGATTAAGCCAGGATGTGTCTAAAATACGGCTCAGTGGCTAGATCCTCAGTGTGGGCATAACATCTCAGGGATACAGGAGCCTTTTTCTGAGAAGAGAGTATACTCTCATCACCTCTGTCTTGCCAATGAGAAGTGTCATGTTTTTACAGTGGTAACAGTAGCACTCAGGCACTTTTACATACATATTAGCTCATTCAAGTCTCATGATAGCCCTACAAGTAAGGTGGTATCATCATGCCCCTTCACATGTCCAAGGTTACACAGCTTGGATAGGATGGAGCCAGCCTTTGAACTTGGCCAGTTTGGCTTCAGAGTCAATGCCCTTGTCCCTGTAAATATCCATCTCTCTTAATTCCAGGTAGGATTACTGTGGTATCTGTGGCTCTTACCGAAGGGCTGTGATTCAGGAAGAAGGGGTAGTGTCTTGCTCCACAGACCCTGTATTGTTTCTTGGCATATCTTGACCCAGTCCAGATTGCAGAGGGATCTGTGCATTCAAGTAGTTGTGTGTGCTGGTGGGAGGGCAGAGGGAGGGAAGCAAGTTTGCAATCCCACCTCTCATATTTGCTTCTTCCACCCCTCCGCTATTGGTAAACTGTTTGGGACTAGCTTGCTCCAGTGGTGAAAATTTTGGGATGATGACTTTGGCTTCTTTTGCTGTCACTCAGGGATAGACTAAGCACTCTGCTCCCAAGAGCCTGTGGGCTTTAATGATCCTCATGTTGGATGGTCCTTGGAGGAAGGCTTTAGGGCAGGTGGTCTCTGCAGCCTGGAACAGAGTATTAAATAGTCTGGGGAAGATTTGCTATATGTAATCCGACCTGCCCAAGCCAGAAAATTATGGAGCCCCTGGGAAATGGAGCAAAACAATAAAAATGGCCACTTGCTGTGTGTGTGTGTGCTGGGCATTGTGCTAAACCTTTGTCATACTTTATCCCTAATCCCTGCTCCATCGGTTATGTTCCCTGTTTTATAGAGAAGGAAACTGACTCAGAGAGTTAAATAATGAGTCTCATCTTCTCAAAGTCATGCAGATAATGTGATGCAATCAGGATTTGAATCCTCTTCTCTCAGGCTCCAAAGCCCATGAACTTGCCATGATGCTTTGCTTCCTCTTCTGTGAAAGGAAACCGTGTACTCAGCTTCACATAAGATGTTCATTTGCAAATAAAAGTTTTTTTTCCCCTTAACATAACAGAAAGATTTTCTTTTTCTTTTTTTTTTTTTAAGTCAGAGTCTCACTCTGTCGCCCAGGCTGGAGTGCAGTGGCCCTCTCACAGCCACTGCAGCCTATACCTGCTGGGCTCAGGGGATCCCTCTGCCTCAGCCTTCCAAGTAGCTGGACTCACCAGCATGTGCCACCATGCCCGGCTAATTTTTTGATTTATTGTAGAGATGAGGTCTCGCCAAGTTGCCCAGGCTGGTCTCTAACCCCTGGATTCAGGCAGTCCTATCACCTCTGCCTCCCAAAGTGCTGGGATTACAGGCATGAGCCACCGCACCCAGGTGATTTTCTTTTGATTAAAGTAAAATGCTGCTGAATGTTGTCCTGTAATGAAAGAAGTAAAGAGGAATGAATGAGTGAATGAATGAAGCTGGACTGATGATCAATATATAAAGCACAGGGAGATTTCCCCACCCCAAGTGTACTCAGAAACACTGATAATTAATTTCCCTTTGAGGAAGTCTGTTGGGAATTTTTTTCTTTTATCTTAAAAAATGATACATTACAGTTTCTGGACCATGAAGTAGCAATGTGTATTTTTAGCTACATTTATTTCCTGACTTCTTTGCTTTTGATTTTTTCCCTCAATTGATTTTTCTTTTGAGTTGGAGTCTCACTCTGTCGCCCATGCTGGACTGCAGTGGCACACTCATGGCCGCTGCAGCCTCGACCGGCTGGGCTCCAGCAATCCTTCCGACTCAACCTTCTATTCCCTGAACTAATTGTACTTCCTGTTCCTCCTTTTTTTTCCTACCCATCCTTTCTTGTGGAAGGTTTTGCTTGTAGGTACTACTTGGCAGATAATATATGTAATTTTACAAAGTTAAAATTCTTTTGAAAAAGTTTGAGAAGAAATGATGAAGCCATATCCATCAGTTTATGAACTACTAAATATAGGATGAGCTTCTCAACACTTGTCGTTATTATAATACTTATGGTTCTATTTCCAATTCAGCCACCATGGATGCCCCGAGGAAACAAGCACAGGGGAATGTAATATTTTTTCCTTTTTTTTTTTTTTTAACTTATGTGGTTAATATGATTTTCAGCTTGATGTTTTTTTCTTCTTTTTTTTTTTTTTTTTTTTTTTTTTTGAGTTGGAGTCTCACTGTCACCCAGACTGGAGTGCAGTGGCCGTTTCCGGCCACCGCAGCCTCGACCTGCTGGGCTCCGGCAATCCTTCTGCCTCAGCCTTCCGAGTAGCCGGAATTACAGGCGCGTGCTACCATGCCCGGCTGATTTTTTTTTATTTATTGTAGAGATGAGACCTTACCAAGTTGCCCAGGCGGGTCTCGAACCCGTGGGCTCAGGCAATCCACTCATCTCAGCCTCCCAAGGCGTGGGATTACAGGCTGAGCCACCGAGCCCGGCTTGCTTCTTAATTAAATACATATTTCTTGAGCACCTGAAATCTGCCAGACCCTCTACTAGTCTGTGACTTGGTTTCTCCTGTTGGCTGGGGGAACAGCTCTGTGCCTACTTTGAGGTGATTTTACATGTTCTTAGCAGTAGCTATCAGCATAATTTAGGAGACCATCAGGGTAGAAATGTCACTCCTTGCAAGCCTCTTTCCCAAAAGCTTGCTGGGGAATACCTTGCCTGTCTGTCCGTATAGGCTAGGCTGTTTGTCTAGTCTGGGTAGTGTGTTTTTTGGATTCTCTCTTCCTCATCTTCCTTTTTCCTCCTTCCTTCCCTTGTCTTACTATCTTGACTAGGTAGAAATAGTACAAAAGTTTGTACAATTCCTCAGAAACGTTCCTACCAAGTGGTCTTTAGACCATTAGCATTCTGATCAGCTGTGCTTGTTAAAGAGGCATATTCCTCACTCCAGAACCTGAATTTCAGAGCTGCTGAATCAGTTACCTGCAGTCAGAATGTTGTTGTTGTTGTTATTATTTGCACTGGGGCGGGGAGGGGTTTACCTTGTCGCCCAGGTTGGAGTGCAGTGGCGGGATCACATCCTCAACTTCCTGGACTCAGGTGATCTTTCCATCCCAGCCTCCTGAGTAGCTGAGACTACAGGCATGCCCCACCACGCCTGACTAGTTAAAAATTTTTTTTTGTAGAGATGAGATCTTGCTATGTTGCCCTGGCTGGTCTCGAACTTCTGGGCTCAGGCGATCCTCCCACCTCAACCTCTAGAGTGCTGAGATTGCTGACGTGAGCTGCCATGCCCAGCCATTGCAGGACTTTTAAAATAAACTATTTGTAGGGTGAAGGAACTACAGTCTCCATAGAGAATACAAATGTAGAGGTTAAAAGGAAACAGGGGCTCAGCCTGTAATCTCCTAGCACTTTGGGAGGCCGAGGCGAATGGATTGCCTGAGCCTGCGGGTTTGAGACCAGCCCAGACAACTTGGTGAGACCTCGTCTCTACAATAAATCAAAAATTTGCCGAATGTGGTAGCATGCACCTGTAGTTCTGGCTACTTGGGAGGCTGAGGTGGAAGGATCGCTGGAGCCCAGCAGGTCGAAGCTGCGGTGGCCATGAGCGTGCAATTGCACTCCAGCCTGGGCGGCAGAGTGAGACTCCAACTCAAAAAAAAAAAAAAAGCGTGGTGGTTTCTTGTAGTCATTCAGAAAAACAATGCTGTATTTCCCCTAAATTCCCAAGACTTTCCCCAACCAGGAAACGGACTTCCTTAAGGCAAGGACTATCCTTTGCTGAACCCATTTTCTTTGTGGTGTGATTACCAGGTCCATTTGTGTTTCTTCTCCCAGAAGGGGTGGATGTTCTGGGCAGAGCGGTGTGTCCAGTCATTTTACATATTAGAAATCATCTTTACTGGAGGAAAGATGCAGAGCATGCTGTCTCTGAAGACTGGTCAGTAACAGCATAACTCAAACAGCGGGAGAAGGGGAAGGGTTTGGAGTTTAGCAGATGATTTCTTGCTTGTGCTATTGTGTTCAATTTTTCTCTCTTCATTCATGGAGAGAATGATGAATGCATCCAAGGTGGCAAAGTACATAAAGATCTTTTTTTCTTTTCTTTTTTTTTTTTTTGAGTTGGAGTCTCATTCTGTAGCCCCGACTGGAGTGCAATGGCACACTCCTGGCCACCGCAGCCTTGACCTGCTGGGCTCCAGTGATCCTTCCACTTCAGCCTTCCAAGTAGCTGGAACTACAGGTGTGCACTACCACACCCAGCTAATTTTTTGATTTATTGTAGAGATGAGGTCTCGCCAAGTTGCCCAGGCAGGTCTCAAACTCGTGGACTCAGGTAATCCACTCACCTCAGCCTCCCAAAGCGCGGGATTACAGGCTGAGCCACCTAGCCAGGCTAGACCTTTTTTTCTTAAATCTCAGTAATTATGGACCTCTTTGTTTAAAGGAGAACATTTCCCACAAAACCCCAGAAATACATGTGTTTAGTATGAATTAGCTTCAGTATGTCCGAGTCTAAAACTGGGTATAAACTTTATGTGCTTCTAACTCTTATTTAACTATAAAACAATGACAGATTTCTAGAGCAGATTCAGACAAAACCAATAAAACTCAATATTAATTGCTCATAACAGATAATGTTTGGCTAAAATGAAATCCATCTTTGAAAGTGGGATTATGTTTCTGATAGGTGCAGCATCAGTCCTTTTGAGATTGGTGTGAGACTCAATTCTCCTTCCACTTCCCTGTATTCTTTATTGTATTTATTATTTTTTTATAGAGACGGGGTCTCGCTATGTTGCCCAGGCTGGAACTCCTGGCCCTCAAGTGATCCTCCCACCTTTTCGGCCTCCCAAAGTGCTGGGACTGTAGAAATGAGCCACCACGCCCGGCTCCCTTCCCTATAGTCTAGGCTTCCTTCATATGAAACGGCTTCTGGTACCAGCCATGCAGGATTTAGGTTTTAATTCTGCCTCATTTATTTTGATTTGGCCTTGATGATGAAAACTGTACTAGTAGTGCCAAGATCAGAAACATAAATGTGAACCTGCTTTTGATTAAGTGAGACACTAGGACCTGGTGCCTGGTTGCACGTGGGACACTGGAGGGAAGGAGGGCTCGTGGGTAGATCTGCAATTTTGGGTTGCAGATTTGGGCAAGAGAGACTAGTGACATTTAGCAAACTGGGACAAAGGAGAAAAACTAGTTTTGGGGGGAAGATAAGTTCAAGACTGCTTGGGTTCCCAGCAATATGGTGGACTGGATCATCTCACACTTCTGCACTAAAGCACTATGTTCTGGATAAAACACTTTAAAATGCACTTCTGGGATCACAGGAACAAAGACATCTCTAGTGTCTGTCATTGAGTTTGATTGACCAGCCATTGAGGAGTGAGGGAAAACAAAGCTGGGAGCTTTATGTGCAAGAAAACATGGAAGACAGGTTGTCTCCAGAGCAGAGGATACAGGTTGAGTGTCCCTAATCTGAGCATCTTAAATCCAGAATGCTCCAAAATCTGAAACTTTTTGAGTACCGATGTGATGCCCAAGGGAAATGCTCATTGGAGCGTTTCACATTTCAGATTTTCAGACTGGGAATGCTCAACCAGAATTTATTCTGCAACTATCTAAGAATTTGAAAAAATCGAAAATCCAAACCACATCTTGCCCCAAGCATTTTGGATAAAGGATACTTAAACTGCTGGTATCACCACTGGGATTGGAGACTAAACCTTGGGTCAGTGGCAAGACAGAAGAGCCTGTGGTCCACTAGGACCCATAACAGGACTTAAAGTGGCCCTAGGAAGATAGTTCTCTTTGGCTTGTGGCAAAAGCAAATGCAAATCCTTTTTGGAAGAAAGCATCCCCATTTCAAACCTTAGAATTCTCCTAGTAGGAGTTCACAAACAAAGCTCTCTGATCCTACTAGAAAACAAACCATTAGGAGTGTCAGCAGAAACAAGTAAAAAACAATAGGTTTAGAATTCTGGAGAGTTAGCTTTTAGAATTATTTGGTACAGGATGCAAAATAATTATGTTTGGAATGTTTTAAGAAATAAAATATGTAATTACAAATAAGTGTAGGTAGTGTGAGATTATAAAAAGTGACCTGGCAGTTTTGGAAAACAAAAGGAAAGGAAACTGTTAGAACTGTTGAAATAAAAACTAAATAAATTAGGTTAGACATAGCTGAAGAGGGAATTAGGGAACTAGAAAAAAGGTTTGAAGAAATTAACCAGAAAGTATGACTGGGCAAGGTGACTCGCACCTATAATCCCAGCACTTTGGGTGGTGGAAGTGAGAGGATTACCTGAGCCCATGGGTTCAAGACCAGCCTGGACAACTTGGCGAGACTTCATTTCTACAATAAATCAAGGAAAATTTGCTGGGCATGGCGACACGTGCCTGTAGTTCCTGCTACTTGGAAGGCTGAGGTGGAAGGATCGCCTGAGCCCAGCCAGTCGAGGCTGTGGTGGCCATGAGTGGCATGCCACTGCACTCCAACCCGGGCGACAGAGTGAGACTCCAATGGCGGGGGTGGGGGGGGGTGGGGGGGGGTGGATATTAACCAAAAAGTAGCAAGAAAGGAAAAGAAAACCATGAAAGTATAGTTGAGATCTGTTCAGAGTCAGAAGGATAATAAGAGCAGATGAAGGGAAGTAATATTTGAAGATCTGATGAATAGTTTCCAGAGAGTTTATGAGTGACTTAAATGACCAGTCTTTCTTAAGTCCAAGTAATATGGGCATATAAGGGAAGCACAACATATTCCAATAAGGATAAATAAAGAAATTTGTACCCAGGCATAAATAAACTTGAATACACTTAAAAAAAAAAAAAAAGATAATCTTAAGAACAGTCAGAAGGAAAAGGCAGATTGTTTCTTGTGAAAGAAATAATAGACAACAACCAGGCACAGTGGTTGATGCTTCTGATCCCAGCACTTTGGGAGACTGAGGAGGGAAGATTGCTTGAGTCCAGGAATTCGAGACCAGCCTAGGCAACATAGGAAGACTCTGTCTCTACAGAAGAGTAAAAAATTAGCCAGGCCTGGTGGTACACACCTGTAGTCCCATCTACTCAGAAGGCTGAGGAGGAAGAATTGTCTGGGCCCAGGAGGTTGAGGCTGCAGGGAACTGTGATTGTGCCACTGCACTCCAGCCTGGGCAACAGAGTAAGACCCCAACTCAGAGAAAAAGTAGACTGATGACTTCTCAACAGCAACAATGGAAGCTGAAAATGAGAGGAAAAATATCTACAAAATTTGGGCTGGGTGTAATCCCAGGACTTTGGAAGGCTGAGGCAGAAGGATTGCTCGAGCCCAGGAGTTGGAGACCAGTCTAGACAACATAGCGAGACCTTATGTCTAAAAACAAAACAAAACTTCAAAATTTTACAAGAAAATACTGTCGATTATGTGCCAGCAAGACTGTCTTAAAAAGAAAAAAGTAAAAGTACACTTTCGGAAAAAATTTAACCTGATTTTACCCCAGTAGACTTTTACTAAGAAACTTCTTAAAAGGAGGCACTTTAGGAAGAAGAAGGTGATTCTAAGAGAAGGGACTGAGATGTAAGAAGAAGTGATGAACAAAGGAATTGATAAGTGGGTAGAAAAATCTCATTAATTAAAATTAAAGAAAGTTAAAAATTCAGTTCCTCAGCCATACTGGCCACATTTCAAGGCACATGTGACTAGTGGCTACGAGTGAACAATATAAGTGTGGCCCATTTTCATCCCTGAAGAAGCATCTGTTGGATAACAGTGCTGAGAATAATAAAGGGGACATGCACTAAGATAATCCCTGCAATGCATTGACCATACCATGCCCTCATTTGTAAGAGTCACCATTATATGTAAAACATTTTAAGAAAAACATTGCCCGAGTCTTTATTTTTATTTAATTTTTAAGAGACAAAGTCTTGCTCTGTCTCCCAGGCTGGAGTATAGTGATACAATCATAGCTCACTATAACCTTGAACTCTTGGTCTCAAGTGATCTTCTTGCCTCAGTCTCCAGAGTAGCTGGGACTACAGGTGTGCCGCCATGCCCAGCTAATTAAAAAAACAAATTTTTTTTGTAGAGATGGGTCTTGCTATATTGCCCACAGGAGTCTCAAATTCCTGGCCTCTTCCAGCGATCCTCTTGCCTCAGTCTCCCAATCTCAGTTGGGACTATAGGAGTGTGCTACTGTTCCTGGTCAAGATGCCTTTTTTAAAAAAGATACATCTTAATATTGCCTATGGGAAAATGTTAAGAAATGTGTCTTAGGATAGATGCGGTGTGGAGTTGGAGTGGCAGGGGCATGGACATCTAGGAGTTGTCATGAGAAAGGTCTGGACTGGAGGGTGGTGCTTGGCAGACGATGTGTCTCCATTAGTGTTTGGGTGGTGTGCTGGGCAACAATGGAGTCATCAGACCGCACTTGGCAGCTGAGCCCACGGCGTGGCCGAAGGCGCCCAGGAGGTGTGTATGCAGTGTGAGGAGGCTGATACTGAACATCGATATTTGAGAGATCAGGTAGAAAGGAACCCTAGAACGAGCCCAGGGAAGAGACTTCAGAGAGGTAGGGGAGAGCCAGAAAGACTCAGGCAACCCAAGGAGATGAGGTGCTGCAGACTCCACCAAGATAAGGCTTGTATGCTACCCAAGTAAGCCTCGGCTTGCTGTGTGTGATAGTTCTCGAGAAGCAATGAAAACTGCAAGCCTTTTGGGAGTTATTTCTGCCAGGGCTTCTAGGAAGGCTTCCTGGAGAAGGTAATGTTGGGACTGGGCCTTGAAGGATGAATAATTAACACCTCAGAATAGTAGGGCAGGGAGTCTAGATAGAAGGAGTGGCCTGAACAACAGCATGGAATTATGAAAAGGCGTTAGCCCTTGGCGAGAATTCGTCTCTATCTGAACTTACCACGTCCAGCCTCCCTAGGTTGATGAAGGAGCATTTATTCCCTGAGATTAGAGGTGTATGTTTAACTGATCTTAATTTGGAATGTAATTAAAATAACTGCAGACTGGATGCAGGGGCTCACACCTGTAATCCCAGCACTTTGGGAGGCTGAGGCAGGAGGATTGCCCAGCAATTGCTGAGCCCAGAAGTTGAAGACCAGTCAAGGTGACATAGCAAGACCTCATCTCTACAGAACATCAAAAAATTAGCCAGGCATGGTGGTGCATACCTGTAGTCCCTGCTACTCAGGAGGCTGAGGCAGGAGGATCGCCTGAGCCCAGGAGGTCAAGACTTTGGTAAGCTGTGATCATGCCACTGCATTCCAGCCTGGGTAACAAGTCTGACTCAAAATAAACAAACAAACAAGCAAATAAGTAAATAAGTAAAATAACTGCAGGTCTGATCAAATGCTTCCCCAATGCTCTAGATAGATTACACTTAATATGACTTTCACATCTTCTTAAAAACAAGTTATTACTGAATTTTGGGATTTAAGTTCTGAAAACTTTAATGCCCATGGTACGTTATTAAGATGAGCAGTCACATGACATCATCAGAATAGAGCGGAAGAAAGACTGTCACCTTATCAAAGTTCCCCAGATCAGGGGGCTGAGAAAACACGGGGCAGATGCGACCTGGATTAATACCCCAAACCCTTGATTTGAAAGCTGTGTAGCTCCAGTAAAGTCACTTGACCTTTTCACAACTCAGGTTTCCCCATTTAAAAAGAGGTGCAAGAAAGGTTCCTAACCCGCAGGGATGTGAGGTTTAATGAAAAGCATGTAGCCAATACCGTCGCCCATTATTATAAAAAAAAAATTCCAGGACTTTTTTTTTTCAGTAAATATATATAAGAAGTCCGTGGTTCCCCACCATGGCTGTGCCCTTGAAGCATTTAGGGACAGTTTAAAGAATACAGATTCCCAAGCACTGCCCCAGATCTGTGTCAGAGTATCTAGGCTTTGCATTTTATGTAGGAGCCCAGGTTTGAGAACCCTAGCTCTGAAGATGAGTAACCTTTTACCCGGGTATTTACTTTCTTTCTTGCTGTAAATGTTTTGTCATTGGCTCTTAGCACAGGGCATTCAGGTTATTCGCCCTAGAAATTCATGTGTGGGTCTCCCTAACTTCCCTTCTCTCTCTCCCCTTTCCTCAGCTTTTTCTTCTCCATCCCTAGTTGAATTTTTTTTTTTTTTGAGATGGGATCTCACTCTGTCATCCAGGCTGGAGTGCAGTGGCGTGATCACGTCTTACCACAGCCTCTACTGTCTGGGCTCAGGTGATCATCCTGTCTCAGCCTCTCGAGTAGCTGGGACTACAGGCATGCACCACCATGCCTGGCTAATTTTTTATTTTTGTAGAGACGAGCTCTCACTATGTTGCCCAGGCAGGTCTTGAACTCCTGGGCTCAAGCGACCCTCCTGCCTCGGCCTCCCAAAGTCCTAGGTTTACAGGCATGAGCCACTGTGCCCATAATTGAATTTTTGTACAGCAGGTTGACATGTCCTGCACAGTCTAGTTCTCAGGACTTTTAAAATCAAACAAAACAGTTTTTTTTTAAAAAGAAACTTTTCTAAGGCAGACTTTTGGCATGTTAAAATTGAACTTGAGTTTAGTTTCTAAAATAAATAAATTCAATTTTTTTATACTTAAAAAACAAAACTGCAGGAAATGCTTCTAAAATAACTGATATCCCCTTGTTAAAACTGGGACTGTTATTGGATGGATTCCAGCATGTGTTCTTTTTCCTTGGGGAAAAAAAAATTGTAGGGGAGTGTACTATTCCATGCCAAAACACACACAAATTGTTATCCCTCAAATCTAAGAATGCCTTTAATATGGTGGTGGTGATTTAGCATATTGTAAAATATGGCCTGGATATTAATATAAAAAAAAGTCTACAGTATACAGATCAATCAGAATATCCCTTTTAATGTCTGTGTGGAGATATTTTGGTTAAAAAAATAGTTGTATTGCAGCAGAAACAGCACTGCTGCATGTATCTATATCATACATGTATTTTGCATCTCATACGGATTAGGATTGACCGAAACGTCAACCTCATTAGAGAGAAAACTTTGGAAAGTGCTTAATCTCCAGCATCTAGAATGGTACCTGGCACATAGTGATTGTGCAATAAAAATGTACTAAATGAGTGAGCTAACAATTAAACAACCAAAATTAAAACTCAGACTGTTGGCTGGTTGCAGTGGCTCACGCTTGTCATCCCAGCACTTCAGGAGGCCAAGGCAGGAGGATTGCTTGAGTCCTGGAGTTCAAGACCAGCCTGAACAACATAGTGAAACTTCATCTCTAGAAAAAAATTAAAAATTTTGCCAGATCTGGTGGCACAGCTACTTGGAAGACTGTGGTTGGAGGATCACCTGAGCCCAGAAGGTCAAGGCTGAGGCGAGCTGTGATTGTGCGACTGCACTCCAGCCTGGCCACAGAATAAAATCTTGATTCAAAAAAAAAAAAAAAATCATGTGGATTTCATGGATAAGTTTTCTTACAGACTTGTTGTAAAGGTGCAATACCTGATATTTGTCTGGTACTTTCATTTATTTGCTTGTTTGTTTGTTTATTTATTTGAGTCAGAGGCTCACTCTGCCACCCAAGCTGGAGTGCAGTGGCACACTCACATCCACCACAGCCTCGACCTGCTGGGCTCAGGCACTCCTTCTGCCTCTGCCTTCCAAGTAGCTGGAACCACAAGTGGGCACCACCATGCCCGGCTAATTTTATGATTTATTGTAGAGACTAGATCTTGCCAAGTTGCCCGGGCCCAGTCTCGAACCCCTGGGTTCTGGCAGTCCTTTCGCCTCTGCCTCCCAAAGTGCTGGGATACAGGCATGAGCCACCATGCCTGGCTGGTACTTTCATTCAAAGTATGTATGTAAGCTGCATACATGTGAGTCCCCTGTGCCTTTGCACGGATCAGTGTCCCTTAAAGCAGTTCCATGTGGAAGGAGCCATGTCTTATCATTCATGATTGTATCCTCAGTGCCATATCTGGCAGCATAGTGGTTTCTTAGTAAATATTTGCTGGTTGAATGTTTGATCATTTCTATAATGCTTGTGTATTTGGTCTCAATGATTGACAACCCCTTGAGGCCAGCTGAGAGTGTCACTCCAGCTTTACAGATGATGGAACAAAAGTTAAAGTGGCAAGCTGGGTATGGTGGCCCACGCCTATCATCCCAGCACTTTGGGAGGCTGAAACGGGAGAATCACTTGAACCCAGGAATTCAAGACCAGCCTGGGCTACATAATGAGACTTCAGCTCTATGAAAAACAAAAAACTCAAAAATTAAGCAGGCGTGGTGGCGCATGCCTGTAGTCCCAGCTACTCTGGAGGCTGAGGTGGAAGAATTGCCTGAGCCCAGGAAACCGAGGCTGTGGTTAGCCATGATTGCCCCACTGCACTCCAGCCTGGGCAACAAAGGAGATCCCGCCTCAAAAACAAACAAACAAACAAACAAACAAAAGCTGAGTTATTAAGTAGTTGTTTCAGAAAGCCTTGGATTATAACAGAGCTGGGACCACAACTTCTAAGTCTATTGATTTCTTCACCCTTTATTCTAGGACAGCCTTTAAAACATTAGTGAACATTCATTCTCCCTCCCTTCCCCTGTTTTAAAACTATCTTTACTTGAGAATGTGACAGGGACAGTTATTATACGAAGCCTTTTCTAAGCTGCCATAATAGCGTCATCATCAGTCACAAGCTTAGTTGGGTGCCAGTTTGAGTTACTCATAACAGTTCTTTTTTGGTTACCTGTGATGGTACCCATGATAGATTCTTTCTGAGAAAACATTTTTTAAAAAACTAGCCCTCATTTTTCTCAAGCTATGTATAGTCTCCTAAACATTATAAGTTGTAGATTTATCGATACTATGAAACTAAGTTTTTAAAATCAAATTTTCCCAGCTATGAAAGGAATGTGTCCCCAACATATTCTTTCTTACCTTCCCTGCCTGGTCATTTTGAAGTAGACATTTCAGCAGTGTAGACTGACTGGCTTAGTTAATATTTCTGGAACCAGGCTCAGGAAGGAGAAACCTTCCCTGTGACATTAGAATTAAAAATAAAAGCTGCCGGGCTCGGTGGCTCAGCCTGTAATCCCGTGCCTTGGGAGGCTGAGGTGAGTGGATTGCCTGAGCCCGTGGGTTCGAGACCCGCCCGGGCAACTTGGCAAGACCTCATCTCTACAATAAATCAAAAAAATCAGCCGGGCGTGGTAGCGCGCACCTGTAGCTCCGGCTACTCGGAAGGCGGAGGTGGAAGGATCGCCGGAGCCCAGCGGGCCGAGGCTGCGGTGGCCGGGAGCGGCCACTGCCCTCCAGTCTGGGCGACAGAGTGAGACTCCAACTCAAAAAATAAAAAAATAAAAAAATAAAAGCCAATCATTTAAGATTTCCCAATGGTGGCAGTATTGGGGTACACATTTTGCCACAGTCTTTCACTGAATCCCAAAACCAAGGAACATATTGCCAAGTAAGAAAATGTTTCAGAATCTAAGAATCTACTCTAATTTGATTTTCTGTTCAGTCTTCTGTTGAGAAGGATAATCTGGTGCCTTCAAAAAGACTTCAACCACTTTGTGATTCATAGGTCAGAGTTCATGGAACCAGACTGCTCCATTTAGACTTACGATCCTCTTACAAGTGACTTTAAAGAGTGACTTGAACAGTACTGGCCGCAAAGCTATGAATTCATTGCAAAGGATCAGCCAGATCTCATTCCTCTTGCCCACCCTGGACATGAACCTTTAGTATGGGAACCATGGCAGATATGAGAATAGACTGCCACTGTCATGTTCCCTGCAGGGTCCTCTGGTAGAGACACACCCAGGGGATCCCAGGGGCCATTCTGGGTGGAAGAGAAGCATTTTCTTTTTCCTCCAGCGCCTGACTTCTACGCTGAGGTGGGCCAGAGCCTTTGTGTTTATCCAGGCTCTTACAAAGCCAGATCACATCACCCTCCAAGCGGCCTTTTTTCTGAGCAGCCTCACAGTTCACGCCTTTGTTGTCCTGCCACACAGTGGGGAGAGGGTGACAAGAAGCCAGCTCAATACAGGCCTTTCTGGAGTGCTTCTGAGCTGGCTATTACCATCTGTCCTCTCCTGTCCCCTTGCTTTTTGGGCTGTTCTCAGAACGCTTGGCTTTCTGATTGGTGTGGTGTGGACACTGGGTAGATGCCAAGGAAGACGTGGAGGTGAGCAGTATCTCAGGAAAATACTTTTGCAGAAGAGAGAACAAATCTGCTCCTTCTGTAAGGTGTATAAGACAAAAACATATGAATCATTGGGATGATGATTATTATTGTCATTGTGAGTTGGAGTCTCACTCTGACACCAGGCTGAAGCGCAGTGGCATAATTATGGCTCACTGCAGCCTCTAACTCTGGGGCTCAAGTCATCCTCCTGCACCAGCCTCCCGAGTAGCTGAGACTACAGGTGCATGCCACCATGCCTGGCTAATTTATTTTACTTTTTTATAGAGAGGAGGTCTCAGTGTGTTGCCCAGGCTGGTGTTGAACTCCTAGGCTCAAGCGATCCTCCCACCTTGGCCTTCTAAAGTGCCAAATTACAGGCGAGAGCTACTGCGCTCAGTTGGGATGATTTTATTTTAGTTCTTAGTGACTTGTTTTCTTAATTTTTGTAACCACTGATGTCTTTCCCTTAAGACCTGGATCATTTTGGAAGTAAGAGGCCTGGACTTGATGCTCTAAGTCACTTGTTTCTAATGTATTTTTCCTCTCTCTCCCTGGTGAATGGAGTTTTCTGTTGTTGAAAGCCTTTTGTCCCGCTTTGAGCAGTGGGTCTGTGCTGTTATCAACAGGGCCAGGACTAGGCCCAGAAAGCTTTCGGGGTGAGAGGCAGTTGCTATTCAGGACACCTGCTGCCCGGGCACAGTGTGGCCATTGTTTCTTCCGTCAAACATGTTCTGGGCAGAGCTGGGTCTGTTTTGGCCTAGGGTTGAGTCTTCACTTTTTTTTTTTTTCTCCATCTTGTTCATCTGGTTTTGCTGATATAAGTTTAAGACCTGCATGTGATTTGTAGAACTTATTTTCAAGAATGCATGCTGAAATGTCACAGTGGGGGAAGGAGCACCGGGCCAGAGTGGGGCAGGCGATCTGGACTCTCAACCCTGACTTGCCAGCTGTGTGGCTGAGGGAAGGACATTTGGTCTCTCTGGACATGGGCTTCTTGGAGCAATGAGTGGCCAGGGTCCTGAATCCACTATTGTGTTTTGGGTTTGGGGGAATGCTAAGAGCATCAGAGATGGAGTGTGGCCAGGGTCGCTAAGGGCCCTGCTCCTGTGAAGCCATTAAGTAACGCTAGGAGGCGCTCCTTTAATTAGGTGACAGTGGTATGACTTGGCCAATGACAGAGATGTTTGCATGCCATAGTTGAGTGAGGGACGTAACTGTGATCTCTCTGTGGCAAGTTTGCAAAATAAAAAAATAAGCATTTGATTATTTCTAGGAGACTGCTTTTGTTCATCCCTGGAAGTGCTACTGGACACGGGGGCTTTGAACTTCTAAATTAAGAACTACTGTGTTCAGACAAACATTTTGTAGTTTATTAGCTCTTAATTGTTCAGATAAGAGGCAATCCACAGATCAGTCTAATATAGCATACATGTCCCATTTCTGATTTGTGTTCCCATAGTCTTAAAAAAAATTTTATTTAAAAAATAATTCTAATTCTCCTAAAATGCATATTAACTGTAGAAAACTTGGAAATACCTAAAAGGAAATATGAATACCTTCTAATCCCAGAGCCCAGAAATGTTGTTGTTCACACTTGGGCAGCTTTCCATTCCATACAGGACCGGGATCATAGCATACATGTTGAACTTGAGCTCGGGCTTTTTTCCTGCTGTCTTCCTATTGAGGTGATTTTTCAGACCGAGGTTTCAGATGAAGGTGGAGATGAAAGTCATATTATGCTTGGCACACGTGTGGCAGGGACCGGTTTGACTTACAGAAGTAAAATTGTGCACCCAGGATCAGAAAATAACATCTGTCCTGTCCCCTCCTGAATAGGTTTTCAACATTGGGCATGTGGAAGTGTTGTCATAATGATGACTGTCATTAACCAGTGGAGACTTCTAAATCTATTAACTCTCAGTGCTTACTAATTGCTTTTGTAAGATTCCCTGGCTGAGTTTTCTGTTGCTGGCGACACCACTCGTGAGCATAGGTTACTCAGACTCTGGTTTTCTAGATGCCTTGATTCTTCCAGTGGAAGCAAGGCAGCCTCTGTGGGCTAGACCCCCTGTTTGGCAGTAGGCTAGGTAAGGGATTTCTTTTGCCCAGATATATTACACATTTGGCAACATTGATGATTTGCTTATTGAATATTGGTTTCTATATAATTTGCTCAATTAGGAAATGAAAGATTATTCACTTCCCCTTTGCACTGTTTCACCTATACAATTTTCTCTTACACCTTTCACACTGCATCATGAATCCATCCTAAATCCTCAACCATTTGAGAATTTTGAAAGGATCCCCACTTCTGTGTCTTTTGGTGGTGTCCTTTGAAGTCCTGAAATGTTTTCTGTTTGACTGAGATCAAATCTGGGTTTCACTTTACTTTTTTAAACATATTGAGCAAGTTAATTTTCTGTCTGAGTTCCTAAGGGGAATGATTCCAGGCCTCTGTGTCCCAAGAATTCAGACTGAGCCCGGCCAGAACATTCCTGTGGTTTTCCACAGGGCAGATCAGCTTGTTCATGAAATTTTCGTTGTAGCTTGTGCTTTCCGTGGTTAATTAAAACATCTGGCTTTTAAATTTTCCACAAACAGAGCATAATCATTAGGTCAGACCTTCTCAATAATGATTAAATACTTCAATTCTCCCCCCAGAACAACTCCAGCTTGTCTTTAGGGTATGTATACACTGCTGCCACTGCTCACTGATGATTTTAAACATTTGGAAGACGTTGGAGGTCACCCTCCCAAATGTGTCCCTTGGAGGCGGGGAGCAAGGGAGGTTAGGGATGCAGAGCCTTCTAATGGCCTCTGGCCTTCGCCCCTCCAGGTTGGCGTCGCTGTGGGTGAGCCGTTGCCGTCTGTAGCCAAGCATGCTGTGGTCACATGTGCCCAGCCGTGGATCAGAAACATTTGCTGGATGGAAAATCCAGAAAAGAAAGCTGCTGTGAAAAGCCAAGACCAACGATCACTTAAGCACAATCAGGTTGGTGTAAGATCAGAGAGGCTGGGTCAAGGGGATTGGCCAGTCAGGGAGAGATGTGTTTTGGGGACAACCCCAAATGCTTATTCCCAGTTATCCGCAAGAGTCCTAGCGTCATGTGCACGGCAGAGGTACCCTGACAGTCCTGTGTGTAGAGTAGACTGCTGTCTTCTTGTCCTTTTCCCTTGTCCCCTCCTGCCTTCATCTTCCTTCCTTTCCTCTTTCTGAGGAGAGAGGAGGACCTTCCGCACAAAAAACAGAAGCCAAAACTGGAGGTCGTCCCTGTTGGCCTCCTTGATGTTGGCTTTATTTTGGAGAAAAGTCGTGTCCAACCTTATGGAGATGTACTGGAACTCTCCGAGACCTGCACTCATTTGTGTTTTCATACTATGGAGGGCGGGTCTTGAGACCTGCCTCTTCTTTTGGGGTCACACTGGCTGTGAGCCCTTGGTTTGCCTGGCAAGATTATACATACCTTCATCTTCTCCCAACCAAAGCTACCCACATGTTCATTTCTGGCAGTGTGTTCCCTGGGCACTGAGATACTCATATAGGACAGGGTCCTGAACAAAACAGGTGTCTAAACTGGTGAAGAATAGTCTCACTGTGTACCAAGAGGACGAAGCAGCCTACGTATCCCAATGTGGCAGGAAGATGGAAAGGAATTCTTTTTTTTTGAGTTGGAGTCTCACTCTGTTGCCCAGACTGGAGTACAGTGGCACACTCCCGGCCACTGCAGCCTCGACCTGCTGGGCTCCGGCGATACTTCCGCCTCAGCCTTCCACGTAGCTGGAACTACAGGCGCACGCTACCACGCCTGGCTAATTTTTGATTTATTGTAGAGATGAGGTCTCACCCAGGTGGGTCTTGAACCCACAGGCTCAGGCAATTCACTCACCTTGGCCACCCAAAGTGTGGGATTACAGGCTGAGCCACTGAGCCCGGCGGGATTAATTTTGAGAACATATACTACACGGAAACAGACACTGCAAACAATTTCTGTTGGATATTCAATGGGTAGCCCAAATTTTTATACATAAACAGTTGATAAATACTCACTGGGAAGACGTATGTTACCAGTCTTGGGGAATCCACGAAGTAGTGAATGTCTGTTGACTTTGCCCACCCAGCATCCTTTGAGAAGTCACCCAGACTGGGCACAGTGGCTTGTACCTGTAATCCCAGCACTTTTGGAGGCTGAGATGGGAGGACTGCTTGAGTCCGGGAGTTCAAGACCAGCCTAGGCAGCATAGTGAGATCTCATTTCTATAAAAAATAAAATAATTACCTGGGTGTGGTGGTATGTACTGCTTGGGAGGCTGAGGCAGAACGATCGCTTGAGTCCAGGATGTTGAGGCTGCAGTGGCTATGAGTATGCTACTGCACTCCAGCCCGGGCAACAGAGTGAAAAAAAAAATATAAAAACGATCACCCAGACTTCCCCTGGGCAGTGGCCCTGGCCTCACTTTCACCTGTGTAGTTAGAGGTGGGGACCCTACTGACTCAGTTTCAGGCATGTGACAGAAGCCTAACCAGTCAGGATCCCCAGGCTCAGGTCATGGAGGGGCCCTGGTGCTCTCTTTGCACTTAATGAAAAGAGGTTTTTCTTTTTGTGAGCTTGTGGCTGGAGCTGCTCATGGCCACTCCTGATGCCTCCTAGGGAAAACCTGAAGAGAGTGACGTCAACACAGAGGAGTCAAAGCAGGGAGACAGAGGGAAGGAGTTGGGAGGGATGGATGCACACACACAAACACAAACGTACGCACACACACATACACGACTGTACACATACGTGTACTTACACACACACAAATACACACACATACACATAAATATGCACACACAAATACACACAGACACACAAGTGTACGCATATACACACAAATACAGACACACAAATGTACACATACATACATGCACACACACAAATACACACGCATGCACACACAAATATACATACGTACACACACAAATACAGACATCCAAACATACGCACACACACAAATACACAGACACAAACATATACACATATACATATGCATATACATACATACATACAAATGTACGCATATACACACAAATGCACACAGACACAAATACACAGACACACATATATACACACACGTGCACACACACTGTCACACAGATGTACATACGAATACACACAGATACATACACAAAGAGACATGTATCTGGCCTCTCACTCGACAGTGCCTGAACCAGCCCCTCCTATTTCACTTCCCTAGCTGACTGGCTAGTTCTCTGAGTTAGTGTCTGTCAGTTACATCCAAAGCATCCTAACTGCAATGCCTTTGAGGTGTGAGGTCTTGGTGTAGAATGACTGTGGTGTCGACTCTGTCTTGTGGTCACACGGTGTAGGGTAGGCCAGGTGGGGATTCACGTAGCTGATATGCAGTGTGAAAATATCACTAGAGGTGAGAACAGAGTTCAATGAGTACAGAGGTGGAATTGTAAATTCCACTGGGTGATGGAGAGACTAGCAGAGAGGTCTATTTTTTTCCAAGTCAGGATCTCACTCTGTTACCCAGGCTGGAGTGCAGTGGCGCCACCACGACTTACTGCAGCTTTGACCTCTTGGCCTCAGGGGATCCTCCAGCCTCAGCTTCCTGAGTGGCTAGAACTACAGGTCATGCCACCACGCCTGTTTAATTTTTTTGATTTTTTTGTAGAGATAAGATCTCGCTGTGTTGCCCAAGCTAGTCTTGAACTCCTGGGCTCAAGCAGTCCTCCTGCTGTAGCCTCCCGGTGTGTTAGGATTATAGGTGTGAGCCACCATGCCTGGCCAGAGAGGGCTATTATTTTAACCCAGGAGAAATAGGATTTAGTCTTTAGGACCATTTTTTAAAAGTACATTTAATTCAGTTACTTTGCGTTTTGAGTCTAAAGGAAGGGAAGTCTTTTCAGAGTCTGTCTTAAAGTAAATTGAGGTAGGGAAGATAATTTCAGAGTTTTGCTAGTCGTAGAATCTTGTTATTTACTGTAAATGCAATTGTTTAGGGAACAGCCAAATGAGAAGTTATCAGAAAGCTGCCTGGAGTTTATCTTAACACCACAGGGTGACAGCTGCTATTCTCACAAAAGCCTCAGTTGGCTTTCTGTTCTAAGAAGAATTCAATGAATTTCCATGAATTTTTAAGGATTTATTTCCTCTTTTTAATGATGGACCTTATTATTGTTTTATTTTTATAATTAACCCAAGTTACTTGTTTCAAAATCAATACTTCCCTTTTTGGAGAGAAATTTATGTTAGAGGAAATTTGAGCAGAAAATATACAGAGTTTCCATATAACTCCCACTACCAGTTTCTCTGTTACTGATTTCTTGCATTAGTGTGGTACATTTGTGATAATTGATGAGCCAATATTGATATATTATAATCAAAATCTATGAAACTATAGATGAGGTGGACATTAGGTTCATTCTTTGGGTTATGTATACTGTGGGCTTTCGCCATTACAGGATTATCCAGAATGGTTTCATTGCTCCAAAAAAGCCCCCGAGTTCTACCTGCTCCCCCTTTCCCTCCTTCCCTCCCTCCCTGAACCCCTGGCAATCTCTGATCTTGTTACTGTCTCCATAGTTTTGCTTTTCTCAGCATCGTATAGTTAGAATCATATGGTAGGTAGCCTTTTCAGATCGGCTTTTTTTTAACTTAGCAAGGTGCATTTAAGGTTTCTCTGTGTCTTTTTGTGACTTGATAGCTCATTTCTTTTTAGCACTGAATAACAATTCCATTGTATGGTTGTTCCACACTTTATTTTATCCACTCGCTTATTTATTGAAGGATGTCTTGGTTGCTTACAAGTTTTGGCAGTTATGAATAATGCTGCTGTGTGCAGGTTTTTGTGTGGATGTAAGTTTTTAATTCACTTGGGCTTGTCAGCATTATGTGTGATGTTAGCATTCTCAGGATGATGTACGATGCATGATGTTTTGTCAGATGCTTTTCCAGATTACTATATATTACTTTAAACCCAAGCAATGTTTTCTATAAAGATGGTAAGCAGTTTAATATTCATTCTCCATTTGAATAAGACAGGTTAAAAATTTCACTACCTCTGTCTTAATCATTGCCAATAACTACTGAGTAAAGAACTTACAAGTCTGGAATATTATTTCAAATATTTTCCTTAGTGCTGGTATGTTAGCTATAGGTTTTTGTAGATGTTCTTTATCAGGATGACAGAATTTTCCTCTAGTTCTAGTTTGCTGAGAATTTTTGTCATGTAAGGGCAGTGGATTTTGTCAGATTATTTTTTTACAACTATTGATGTGATCACATGATTTTTCATCTTTTTATTTTATTCATGATGGGTTATATTGACTGAATTTTGAATGTTGAGCCAGTCTTTTGATAGGGATTGAGTTGACTAGATCAATACTAAGAGTTCTAACACATAAACATGGGATGTGTTTCCATTTCTTTTAGTCTTATTTAATTTCTTTAACAGTGTTGGTTTTTTTTCAGGGTACAAGTCTTGCATGTTAGTGTTCAATTTATTCCTAAGAATTTTTTTCCTTCTTCATGCCTTTACAAATGGAATTGTTTTCTTCATTTCATTTTCAGATTATTAATTGCTAATAGAAATGCAATTTATTTTTGTTTAATGATCTTGTTTCCTGCAACCATATTTAAGTTGTTTATCAGTACTCATAGTTTTTTATTATGTGTGTTACTTCCTTAGTATTTTCTGTGTCCAGGTTGTGTCAACTGCAGATAAAGGCAGTTTTATTTCTTATCCAGTCTGGATATTATCATTTTTGTTTTTGCAGTGATTTGAAAACTTGAGTGTGATATGAGAAGCACAAAGTTGTGTTCTTTGGAGTATCTAAGGAAATCACTTCTCTTATATCACTTTTTGATAAGGATAAAAGATAATTAAAAAATGTATCTCCTCATGGTTGACTTGGTTATTCAATTAGAGAGCTTTTTGGCCACTTTGATGTCTTCTTTGGATAAATGCAATTTGAATATTTTGCCCATTTTTATATTAGATTGTCTCTCTGTATTGGTAAACTGGATGTAAGTCCTTTATTGGCTATGTGACTTGCCAATAAATCCTAATCACTGGCTTGCCTTTTCACTTTCATTTTTAAAATTTTTTTATTTTAAAGATGTGGGGTAAAATTCAGAGTTAGGTATACAAATGTTCATTTTGCAGGTTATTGATGAAGTGTGTTCACTTTCCTTTTTTTTTTTTTTTTTTTTTTTTGAGTCATCATCTCACTCTGTTGCCCAGGCTGGAGGACAGTGGCATGCTTGTGGCCACTGCAGCCTCGACCTGCTGAGGTCAGGCAATCCTTCCACCTCAGCTATCCAAGTAGCTGAAACTATAGGCATGTGCCACCACACCTGGCTAATTTTTTTTTTTTTTTTTTTAATTGTAAAGATGAGGTCTTGTCAAGTTGCCCAGGTTTGTCTCGAACCCACGGGCTCAGGCAATCCTCTTACCTCGGCCTCCCCAAGTGCTGGGATTATAGGCCACACCCGACCTCACTTTCTCAATAGTGCCTTCCGCTGCAACAGTGAACTAATGTAAATTTCAGAAATTTTGACTAATCATCATGCCATGAATATAGATCTTATTTGAACAATATAATCAAATTAAATGTTTTATCCATCACAGATCAGTATGAAACTGAAAAAGTACTGCTCATTCTTATAT